>PGTU02004439.1:0-17289 GCA_002896215.2 Cicer echinospermum
AGACTTTCAATGCCACACCAACTTATTTTTTTTTTTACAAACTCTTGATGAAAAATATATTCAATAATTTTTTTTTATAACAACTTCTCATCCTCGCAATTAAAACATCATACTAATAAAACAAATAAATTTAGTTACGCTACAATATAATGCAACATTAATATTTTTTACATCTTATTTTTGGGTTTGTATTTTACATTTTATTTCATCAAATAACTACAAGTACTATTATATGTTGAAAATAAATTAATAATTAAAGTACAATGAGTCAGACAATTATCCTATATAATAAGTTATCATACGAATTTTACAAAATATTTAAAAAATTAAATTAGATAATTGTGATAAACATGATTTTCCTTCATTTTAATTTTCCTAATCATATTCAATTATTACAAATCAATAAAGTAATATTATAAAATAACATTATTTATATACATAAAAATATTATAAAACTTATAAAATTAATTAATTAATATATGCGCAGCACGCAGGCCATAATCTAGTATATATTTAAAACAGACTCCCATGTCAACTCTCATGCCACCTCATACTATTTATTCCACATGTGCAAACATATCCCACCTCAACAAAAAAAAACTTATGTGTACGCCTTAGAGAGTTCTCTTGTGTTTTTATGTTCACCTCATTTTTTTCTACTTAATTTCTAAATAATTTTTTCCTCTTTTAATTCCTCTAATCCCTAATTTTTCTAATGACTTCCCAATCATTCGTCATCCTCGCAAAATCATGTTATTCTTTGAAATTGCCGACTCTACTCCAAAGATACGCCGAAAGAGGTATAGGTTTGTTCTTTGCAAAAAAAAAAATTATTCTCTGTCTTTTTCTAATTTTGCTGATATAAATTCAATTATATTCTATACAATCTTTGAAATCAATTTGGCTCATAGTGACTTAATGCTATGTATAGTTTCTTACATGAAATTATATCACTGCGACTATTGAGGAAATCCAAGTTGGGATGGGACCAGCCGGCAAATCGCATTATCCATCATTACCCAGAGCAAAAATGGTGCATGAAATATTCAAGGATATTAGGGTTTTTCAATGTTAGCATCTAAGGTTATATTGTAAAATCAACATATTTTTTCCATCTCTCTTCTAAACTCATTTTACCTTCTTTACGTTGTTTTTATAAGTGTTCATTTGCTTTGTGGTCTCATTATACTTTTTTACATTCAATGTAGTATATGTTTGAGTAGCTATACAAAAATTGCAATTGAAAAAGTTTGACTCTATAATTTTAAGCAATGTTTAAAAGATGTCTGACATTGAATTGATGTAAATTAGATCATTTTTAAATTTCAGAACTACAAATCTGAATGTATTGTTTCAAAGTAAATCGATCTTTTGGTAATTGGTATTTTTTTATTTTTTAATCGGATTTATTAGAATTTTTATTACAAACAATTCAAACTATTATTTAATATTGGCAACATGAATCATATTATAACATTTTGGTTACAAACTATTAACGTCATAACAATTATAAGTATAGAAATAATTACAAATAATTGACTTTAATTTCTCTAGTTATATATATTTAAAATATGTTCTTATTTTGACTTTTATTTGAATATTGGTAAATATATAAATATTTAGAAAGTGAATGGATCCAAAGTCATCGTTTCTTTTAATTTTAGTCAGTTTTATTTTACTGAACTAATTAAATTAATTTGTTGTTTATAATGTTGATGACAGAAATTAAAGTAATTGTATTTACAATTATTTGTAATTTGATGTAACTTATAATTGTTGACAATTAATAATTTGTAACCGATTTTTATAAATTTTAAGATTTCGATTTGAGACCCAAAATGTTAATTGATTATGATTACTCTCAATTAATATTATTTAAGAAAATAATGTTTGAAAATTAGAAATTATAAGATATCCGATTTAAAGTTAAAAAAAATCAAAATTACCACAAAATCGATTATTAAAATGATATTGGAAGTAAAAATAATATTTGTATTTGATTTTTTTACTTTAAATTGGTAAATAATATATAATTATAATATTTAGAAGATATGTGACAAAGTCCATGTTCTCTTTGAATTTGGTTTAGTTTTAAGTTTTACTGAAACTAATTATATTTCATTTGTGTTTACAGTTTTGGAATTAATAATGGAAATTAAAGTAATTCATTTACAGATTATTTTTATTTGATTATACTTTGTAATTTGTTTAACAATTTAAATAGTTTGTAACTGAATTGTTAATAAATTTTTAGATTTCGGTTTAGAAATCAAAATATTAATGTATTATGATTACTCAATAATATTAATAATTATTTGAATGTTGGTAAATATTAAAATTTTAATATATCCGATTTAAAGTAAAAAAAAATTCAGCAATTACCGAAAATGATCGATAGTAAAATGATCGAGTGAGAGAACAAACATACGAATATTATTTGTCTAACTTTGAATATTGGTAAATATATATAGGTACGTATATAAATATTTATAAATTGGACAATTATTTTTTTTGTAAGGTCTTGATCCGAATTTTATTGAAATTAAATAAATAATTTGAATTATAGTGGTTAATTACATGAAATTAAAGTAATGATTAATCATGTATTTATGTAATACTTCTATTTGGCAAATATGTAAATAATAGTTTAAATTTTGGTTTAAATATAATTAATTATTAATTTATAGTAATGAATAGATTAATTTTTGTAAAATAAAAATTTCACAATTATCACATAAAAATTTCAACAATTATCACAAAAGACCTCGATGGATTAAAATGATCGAATGAACAACAAAAAATATTGTATTTGATTTTCTACTTTGAATATTGGTAAATATATAGTATATAAATATTAAAAATGATGACAAAGTCACGACTCTTTGAATTTTGGTAAGTTTTTATTTTTATTTTATTGAAATTAATTAAATTTGATTTGTTGTTTTACTGTGGTAATTGACATGAAATTAAAGTAATTTATTTTGCAATTTTTTATATTTGTTGTATAATTGTTTGACAATTAATATTTTGTAATTAGTTTTCAAATTAAAATGATCGAGTGAGAGAACAAAAAAATATTTATATTTGATTTTCATTTTTTGAATATTGGTAAATATATATAGCATATAAATATTTAGAAATGATGGACAAAATATGTTTGTTGAATTTTGGTCAACTTTATTTTACTGAAATTATTTAAATAAAATTTATTGTTTTATAGTTTTAATTGATATGAAATTAAGTATATTATTCATTTGCATTATTTATATTAATAATATTTATAAATTGTTTGAGGATTAATATTTTGTAATGTTATAAATTTTGGATTTCGATTTTGAAAACCAAAATGTTAATCATTATGATTACTCTTATTAATTTAATAACAATTTGAATGTTTGTAAATTAAAATTCTAATATATCCGATTTAAAATAAAAATTTTCACAATTACCATAAAGATGTATGATTTAAAATGATCGAATGAGACAACAAAAAAGTAATAAAGTAAAATACAAGATGATGTATTTTCCAAGTATTTTACTTTAATCATTTTTAGTTTCAACAATAAAGTAATATATTTTGTAACTCAATTGTATATCTTAATTTCAATTATCAAATATATTACTTCAATATTTAACATATCCAATGATCTCAATATTTAATACGGTACTTTATTTATTCAAGTCATTCGTCTAAATTGGTACTTCTCTTCTATTAATTATACTGGTAAAATTGTATATATATTATTGATATAAATACTTAATTAGTACATAATGTTGAGACAAAAATCTCTCAAATGATTTTAATGATAACAAAATTACTTAAGAGATTATGATTGTGGTTATGACTAACATGTGCGATCTTGAGTGATTCATTTAAGTTAATAGGTCATTAATCATTAAGGCAAAAAAAAGAAAGAAAAAGTGATTCTGGCCTGAGGATGGAAAACCCTCGTGAGGATGGAAATCCATCGCGAGGATGGAAATTGTTGCATGCGCGAGGATGGAAATTGCTGCGATATCTCCAGATCTGGACAATCTGAATTCTCACCAGAATATTGTGTTTATTCAATTGTATATCAATGTCAAAATGAATAAACAAAGCATTCAAAGCTAGAGTCAAAAGGTCAAAAGAAAAAGGTGAATATGGCTACATCTAGTATGTAAAAGGAAAGGTAGCAAAAGTGAAAGCAACCTATCAAGCATGTGCAATGTCAAAAATCTGATCATTAAATGGGCTTGCACGTTTTAATTCATAAGGAAGTCAAGTTAGCAAAAGGCAACTTGAAACAAGCCAAAAATGGAAGATCACATGTTGCTTGCCAGATCTGATCCTCGGACTGAGTTATGACAGCCCTATCATGTCATAAAGTGGCTTTTCTCTCTTGTCCACATCACCTCAAAAGTTGAGCCAACCTAGACCTTAAGACTTCGAAAAATGCAGCTCAGAAACAGCCTTGCACTCTGATTAAAGAGAAAAAGCAAGGACATGTCAAGATCAAAGCATGTGATGCGTGAGGATGGTTCTGCCTAAGCCTAACAAGCTGAGTGGCAGTTCTGTAATTATGATGAAAACGTTGGATCCTTTGATAATGAGCTCCAACGGTCATCAAGGCTTGGATCTCTATAAAATGCATACAAGCTCTCCATTGGAAGACACACAACACACTTGCATAAAAAGATCAAGCATCTTAAAGCTTTCAAAAGCAAATCACATCCTCTCTTATTACTTTCTTGATCCTACACTATATCTTTGTATATCTTTTGAGAAAGTATTAAGTATCAATCACTCTCATTTCTACTTTGTAATTTCCTAGTGAGTGAAGCTTGGAAATATTTGGAAATTGATTGTAAGCTTGGTGAAGCTTGATAATACACGGTTGTAATCATCCTCGGGTTGAGGATTGATCTGTTTTGAAAGTTAGTGAAATCTCACAAGGTGTGAGGACTGGACGTAGCCCATCTTTGGGTGAACCAGTATAAATTGTGTGTGTGTCCCTCATATTCTGCTCCTACTCTTTTACTCAGCTTAGATCTAACGATTTAAAAATCCCATCCTCGAGCTAGCCATCCTCTGCAAGATGATAGTTTTTAAAACACTTAAAAATTGTTTTTAACAGCAAAATCCCTATTCAACCCCCCCTTCTAGTGATATTTAGCTACAACACATAAAACTTCATATTTTTTTTCTTCTAAATCCACTTAAATTTAATAAATAAAAATATAACCGCGCACTACGCGGGTTAGCATCTAGTGTATAGTTAAATTTGAGAATGATCCTATCTTATTTTTATCATCATTATTATTATCATCGGTGTCATCATTATCATCATCATCCTCATCATTGTCTCCATCCAATTTCTGAAGTATTTAAGTGGGTGAAAATTGTCTTAGTGCTTTTATTATTCTACTATTATAAAAAATTTATATTAATAAATTGATTTTATAAAATTAATTTTAATTAAAATTTAGTTGAATTTAAGTAATTTATGTGTAGATGTATTTATGTGTAGATGTATTTATATAAATTTTAAAGGGAAATAATATTTAAGCTCAATAGTTATCAATTCTAGTTAATACTTTATATTGTAAGTGCATATGCATTAAATTTCATGTAGAGAAAATGTGAATTTTGTGCTGATTGAAAGTATACTTTAGCACAAATATGAATTTTGTGCTGTTTAAAAAATTCAGGCTCACAAAATATGAGAACCAGTGAAGTTTGTGCAGTTTAAAAAATTCAGGCTCACTTGAAAATTTAAAATTAAGACTATTTTATAAAACTTCAAAATTATTTTGAACCAATTTTATGAAGATTAACACTAAGACCACTTATATATTATAACAAAATGTTAATATATATTACCTGTGAGTCTCGATTAAGTTCACCCCAACAATCATCTAAAAGTTAATAAAAATACATCAATACTATTTCATTATAAATGCATTAATAAATTTTATAGAAGAAAAATGAATAGAAATGCAACAATAACAATGATAATATAAACTACACAAAATGTTGTCCAAATAATTAATTACTTCAAATAAATATTTTAACTTTAATTTTTTTAAATCATTATCAATTATTTTGAACATATCTAAAAAATGTGATAGAAAAATTACAATAAAATCATATTAAAGATGATTACTTTTAGTTTTTTCTACCATTGAATCATTAAGTCTCGTAATATCTCATTTGACCGAATCATTAAACTTATTAATCCAATGGTGGATAAAGTTTTGTGTATGATGCAGAGCTTGTCTCACTTGTGTAACATAACATTTGTCTATTTCTAATATATCATTTAATAACTATTATCTACTAATCATCTTTGATTTTAAATTCAAAGAGTAATGTTTATAAAGTTAAAGTACAATTTAATCTTAATTTAATATATTAAATATTAATATATATCAAATGTTCATGCGCAAAGCGCGGGCCAATATCTAGTTAACTATAGTGTAGTTCATCGTTTTATTGGTAAAATTATGATTCCTTTTAAAGCTGTTTGGTATTTTTATTTATGTTTAAGTTTTTTTTGGTCAAATTTTTTATTATTTAGGTTGAATTACCCTTTTGGTCTCCCTATTTTATCTCATTCATGAAATTAGCTCATATTTCATTTACAATGTGTCATATTTTAATTTTAAATGATGTGTCAAATAACCCTAAAGATATACATGGCAAATTTAATGCCATTATTTTCATTATGTTGAATTAAAAAAAAACATTACAACATTTAAAAATAAACATTTTATTATAAAACACAAGTTACAAAATTACAAAAATCAGAATTGAATCAAAAAAATACCCAAGTTAGAAAGTCATGAACACTAGACACATTTCTTGTAATTTATTCGGTGAATAATCATGTCAGTGGCCAAAGGGATGAGATGAATTGATATTGAGATGTAGAAAGTAGTGGTCAAAGGGATGAGATGAATTGATATTGGGATGTAGAGAGTAGACTTAATGTTCTACATAAAATTTACCAAATTGATTAGAAGTTTGGGATATAGAAACATCAAATGTTTGTGATACCAACATCTCAAATACTCGTTTGCACGTCGACTAAGATCTCTCAACACATATGCTAATGTAGTAAATTTGCAAAAGATATCAAAAAGTACAAGGTATTTGAAGTCTTTGTGGAGCACAATAAAACAATCCAATTATTACTAATGAAAATACACTTGGGGGAAATGGGAAGAAGAGTTTTCAGCTTGCATGCTTCGCTCTCACTCTACTTCAGATGCAACATATAACATATTAGCATTTCATTTGCACTTGTTTGCAACTTCCAATTCACTAGCAACCTTCAATGATGAACAAATTTAACTAAGCTTCAAATGAAGCATCAAGGTAACCACAAAACATGGAAGAAAAACATTATTCACTTAAGAATCCTAACCATATCACAAAGTGACACAAATCACACAAACCCCTTCAAAAGAAAATAAAATAAAAATTGACAATTTCATAATAGTCTAAATACAAAATAGAAGTGGATATGAACTATGATACCTAAAATAGTCTAAAATACAAAATAGACATGTCAGTATTCGACACCCGTACGATACCTAAAATAAGTGTTCTAAAAATAAAACTTATTTTTCTTCACTTCAACACACCTTTAACCCCTTGGACACATCTCAAACACAACTACAGGGGTTAAAGATGTGTCAAAGCAATGATGGGGGTTAAAAACATGAAATTTAATTACAACAAGTTTATTTTTTCTGGAAGTAGATGAATCCATGAAGGTGAAAAACTATCATATATGTATCGATGTAGGTGTCCTATATCTTTTAAATTAGTAGTATCGAAGTGTTGGTCGTATTAGGTGTCCATGTCGCAGTCTGTATATCTTTTAAACCATCATTCATGTCATCCATATAGATTGCTTCAATTTTAAGCACTAAGTCTACAATTTAACACCACATGTAACCCAAAATCTGCAATTATGCAGAAAATAGAAGCATGCTCCTATAAGCATTCAAGATCTAAAACTCTAAGTTGTATTCCTCACAACAATTTCATGACCTTTCCAACTCTCAATACTTCTCTTTAACACATATTCTACTCATTACACATCAATTTAAATGCCAAGCTTATGCCTGAACAATAGTTCAGTTAATGACAGAACCACATGAGATAAAAGCAGGTTTACTCTACATGAGATAAAATGAGAGTATAAGATATTGGCTAGAGCAAATGCAATACAATTTTGTAAAATCCCAACCCAACAATATTTCCAAAATAGAACTGTAAGTGAAGTATATTAGGAGGTTGAACTTTTATGATGCAATCTGATTAACAAACTCCAAATCATATGAGATTCTCCTAAATTTGAGCAAACCATCAATAAGAGAATTGTAAGTTACCATATCAATAATGATTTTTTTGCATTGCATTTCTTTAATCCATTAGAGTGTGGACAAAAGTAACTACTTGGTCATTTGAATCTTTAGTATCACAATCAGAGGCAGTACGCCTTCATCATATTATGTTTCTGAGTCGTGTGTAGAATGTGTCTTTAGAGTCAGTTTCCAGAGTCGTGACTTTTATCATAATTAGATTCGTTGACTTTTTATGTTCAGTTGACTTTTTCATGTTGCATCAACTTTTTCATGTGATATCGACTTTTCATCATAGACATTGACTTTCTCAGAGTCAGACACTTTGGTTTTGTTGGAGGCAAAGTATGAAAATTAGACTCAAAAGTAGTGAGAAGTTTAGAGTTAAACTATCATCTTCTGGTGTTGAATTACTTATCAGAGGCAACTTAGTAGAGAAAGAGTAGCATTGTATATCAGAGTCAGATGCTTGCCTTTGAGTTTGCGTTGTTGAAGGAAGATTATTGGAGCATGTTTCACTTGACTTTACATTCCTATCTTCAGAGGTAAAACCTTAGAGGCTGTTATTTTTGAATTTCGAAAAAAAATGAAAAAACAAATTTATGCTACCGAAAATATTACTGGGTTCAGTCGTGGACTAGGTCGCTCTCTTTAAGACGTTTCGAGGCACTTACCAAATTGTGAAAGGCAGACTATCAATCACGAAGTGCTCATGATAAAACAACTCACATACATTGTATCGTAGTTCTCATGCAACGTAGAAAACCGTTCTAGAATTACACCATCAATATGGCAGTTGAATGACTAGCACTCGTAATATGGTACTAAGACCACTCAAAAGAAAGAGAAGAAGTGAGAAAGAAAGGGGGAGAAGAGAGAAAAGATGTGGAGAGCTTTTGGTGTGCTTTTCCAACTAAGGAGAACCCTATATTTATAGAGAAATATGCAACTAGATCAGAGAAAAAAGAGCGATCCATTAGGTTTGATACACTAAACGTGCGCTCTAATCTTTAGGTTTTTTTACCACATAAACGTGCGCTCCAATCTGATGAGTGTTTCCACCAAGAAACGATAAAATAGCTAGGGTTTGATCAGAGAACTGACGCCCGAAATTGGAGGCAAGGAACTGACTGGATCAAATGTTGAATGTTGACTCGGTGGAGAGCAATTATGTAATTAACGTATCAATGAAAGATCAAAATGCAATCATTCATTTAAAATTAAATAAATAAATAATTTATTAATTTTTCATACCACCACCTTGGAGCACACACCAAGTTCCATACCTCCACCTTATAAACACTACTAGTGTATGTTATCACTCCTAGGTGAGACTTCGTTATTTTTTAATTTACACCAACACTAGCTCTCATTAATGTCATTATTATTTTCAACAATCTTCCATAAATATCATCATTTCCTACAGAGTCAGATCATGAGAGTCAAATCCTTAGACTGATACTTAGAGGCAAAAGGCAAAGAAAATTTGTAGAGTCTCTAATGATCAAGTTCCATAGATAAAAGGGTCTTTGGAAATTCGCAAAGGTTGAAGCACGCAGTGGCATTTACTCCTCAGTTTCCAGGCATTGTTCTTTTTCTTTTGGCTATGTTGTTTTATTTCAAGGAATGACTCTCAAAACCAAATTGTTAAAATAGTTCTATTTTCCAACAACATGGATCCTGCCTAGGAATTATGTAATTTTCTTTTAACCTGGCAAAATGAGTATATTAAAAAAAACATTTAAGCACAAGAGAGGCTTAGAACAAGAACAAAAGAAAGTGTAAACATTCTTTTTTTGTATGATTGAAAACAAACTAGAAACACAAACTAAGTCAATGCATATTAACCACAAGCTATGTCAATGCATATTAAGGATTGAAAGCACCATTGATTATATTGATAACAAAATCCTTTTACATACAATTTGATCAATATAACGCCTCAAATTTTGTAATAAACTATTTTATTAAAGAAATAGAATTTTAAATAATTAATTTAGCATATAAATTATTTCAGAGTATATGTTGATTAATTTTAAGATTATTTTTTATATATATGTGTTTTCTATTATGTGCTAATTTGTACATATTAGACTAAATGAGTGATATAAATAACAAATATTAAATTTTATTTTTTATATATTTTTCTAAAAATAATAGTATATTGGTGTACATATTTTAAAGAATAAAATTTTAGGCAATTTTACGTGTATATGTGCGTTGGTAGTCAATGTGATATTTTCTTGTAGGTTTGACAAATGTTAAATGTGCACATAATTATATTTAATTATTTTTAAATATATCTTATTTTAATTATTTATTTTACAAATAATTATCTTCAAATATTAGTAATATTGATATTGATTTTCTTTATTTTTATATAGTTGCTATGGTATGATGATTTTATACATATTTTATTTTTATTTAGTAATTAATTTAAATTTTTGGTGTTATATTTATTTATTTTATCATTTTGACTATTCTAAAAAATGACGTATTTCTATGAGATTTTGATTAAAATTATATTTTGTCAATGTTAAGGAAAAAATAATATTATGTTAAAATGAGTATTTTGCAAAAAAAATTTCTAGCATGGATAAGTAAAATAATTATTTATTTTTATAAATAACTTTTAGAAATCCTAAAAAATGAATTTTGGACCAGACGACTTTTACACAACTATTTCCTACTTCTGACTTCGGCATATTAATTTGGGCTATTATTGGTTGGACGTTTCTTTCCTACACCTACGGGTTGCTTATTACACCCAATTTCTGTCACAGAGGACGCTCATGTGTTCGGCTTACAGATTAGATTGTTTTACTCTTCTATTTGTCCATCTGCTATCTGCACCTCTCCATATGCAATAAAAAATAGAGCAACCGCAACACTAAACCCTCTTTCTCTCAAATTCACTTCTATCAATTCTTTGTTATTTGAATCAATCCCACTCAACCGCAACACCCATAATTGTATATAAAAAAATGCTTATATATAAATAAAAAATTGATGAAGATTTTGAAAATTGGAAAGAAACTTCAATGGTGTATTATATGTGTATCAACATATGTCTCTGTAATCTATCTGGACAACTACATTAAGCAACCATGATTGTTTTTTTTTTACTCATGCAACTATAAATATATATATATATATAATTTTTTTTTTTTTTCAAAATCCTAAAAAAATATCACTAATTTCAGAATTGTGATTGAAATTATAAATAGTGATATTTTTTGCTATTTTTAAGTAAAACAAAAGTCATTTTTGAACAATGAATTAATGTCACTATCTTCTGCTATACTAATAATACGAAAAGACACACATATTTGGCATAAAGATTATAATTAGTATTATATGGCATACACCAAAACTTAATTCTTTAAAACCCAATGTACTTCAAATTCTAGTAGAGTTTATAAAATTTATTTACATTATTATCAGTGCAAAATTAAAACTTTAATAGAAGACTCAGTTATGTGTGAGAATAATGCACTCATCAAAAACAAATTGTGTCTTTTTAATGAATCTCTATAAAAGAAAGTAATATTTTTTTTAATGTTTAATGTGTTTTTTTTTATTTAAATGTCAAGTTATTTAGCAAAATTAATTATTTAATTTATATTATTATTATTTAAAATAGTCAATTATTTAATTATTGGTATTTATATTTTATGTCAACTTAGTTATTTAATAAGATAAAATTGTGGGTTCCAAAAAACAATCTCAAGCGATAACGAGAGATATAAGTGAGTTTGATACAAACATGAAAATTCGAAGGTTTTGTTTATCGCAGCCACTGCAACCACAACAAACAATGTTTTTTGTTTTCAACTAGGTCAAGGTTTGTTTCTCTTTTCATTCCCAAAAAGTTTCTTCCTTTTAATTCATTCCCTCTTTTGCTTCTCAGCTTCAATCCTATTCCCTCAATTCAATAATCCTCATCTTCACAATTCCATTTCATTGTTCAATTCTTTGCTCCATAAGAATCCTACCCCACCACCCATTGAATTTGGCAAGATTTTAGGTTCCATTGTGAAAGCTAAGCATTACTCAATTGCTATTTCCCTTTTTCAACAAATGGAAGTTAGGGGAATCAACCCTGAGTTAGTAAATTGCAGTCTCTTAATGAATTGTTTCTGCCAATTAGGTCATATCACTTTTGCTTTCTCTGTTTTCTCAAAGATTCTCAAAAGGGGTTATCACCCAAATACAATAACTTTGAATACACTCATCAAGGGTTTTTGTCTCAAAGGTGAGGTTCATAAAGCATTGCACTTTCATGACAAGGTGGTAGCACAAGGATTTCAGTTGGATCAAGTTAGTTACGGGACTTTGATCAACGGGTTATGTAAAGTTGGAGAAACAAGAGCAGCTCTAGAGTTGCTGAGACGAGTTGATGGGAAATTGGTTCAACCTAATGTGGTAATGTACAGCACGATTATTGATAGTATGTGCAAAGATAAACTTGTTTCTGATGCATGTGATTTATATTCTGAAATGGTTGTCAAGAGAATTTCTCCTAATGTTGTCACTTACAGTGCACTAATTAGTGGCTTTTGCATCATGGGTCAATTGAAAGAAGCAATTGCTTTGTTAAAAAAAATGACATTGGAAAACATCAACCCAAATGTGTATACTTTTAATATATTGCTTGATGCTTTTTGTAAGGAAGGGAAGTTGATAGAAGCTAAAAATGTGTTTCTTGTGATGATGAAAAATGACATAAAGCCAAATATTGTTACTTACAACTGTTTCATAGATGGATATTGCCTCGTTAATGAAGTGAACGGGGCTAAGAGATTACTCAACATTATGGCCCAAAGGGGAGTGGCTCCTGACGTTACGAGCTACACTATCGTGATTAATGGACTTTGTAAGATTAAAATGGTGGATGAAGCCATGAACCTCTTCAAAGAAATGCAGTCCAGAAAAATTGTTCCTGATGTTGTAACTTATAGTTCCTCATCGGTGGTTTGTGCAGATCGGGGAGAATTACATATGCTTTGGAGCTTGTTTGTGAGATGCATGATAGGGGCCAACCACCTAATATATATACTTACAGTTCTATATTGGATGCTTTATGCAAAAGCCATGATGTTGACAAGGCAATTGCATTATTGAAAAAATTTAAAGACTTGGGTATTCAACCAGATATGTGCACGTATAATATTCTTCTCAATGGATTGTGTAAAAGTGGACGAATAAAGGATTCACAAAAGATTTTGAATATCTTTTGGTCAAAAGGCTACAATCTTGATGTCTATGCATATACCATTATGATACAAGGGTTTTGTAACAAGGGCTTGTTTGGACGAAGCGTTGGATTTGTTTTCAAAAATGAAAGACAATGGCTGCATTCCAGATGCTTTAACTTATGAAATAGTTATTCATTCCCTCTTTGAAAAAATATGAAAATGAAAAAGCGGAGAAACTTCTTCGGGAAATGATTGTGAGAGGTCTTCTTTAAGACAAAAACTAGGTGAGATATTTTTCTATTTAAACTTTATTATTTTGAATCAATGTTTCAACATTAATTTATCATTTCAATCAATTTTGTTAAGTGTGTTTTATACTTCACAAATTGGTAGATTGGTGAGTTCCAACTTGAAAGAAATTTGTAGAATATTAAAATTATTGTTGTCTTATGTGTGTTGGTTTTTTTTTTGTATTAACTGGATTACAATAGCTAATACATCTTTAACAATAGTAAAACATCTTGATGGTTAAACTATATGATAAAAATTGCATTTTCATATTTCTTGAGACCTGAGAGGATGAATCAGATAGTCTTGTTGTGATTAGTGCAGAGAAAATCAATATTTCAATTCAATATCTTGATGGTTAACTGTATTAGTGTTGTTGTAACTATTCTTTTTGATTCATTGCTGCCATTCCTGATATACGCTTTGGAATCTTTACAAATACAAAGGCAGAAAAATACATGTAAATCTGATGGGATATGGATATAAATTAGCTTGTTAGGCCTAAGTGAAAGGTCCATAATATTTTAGGGAAAAGTGTTAGTTAGTTTGAGAAGTAGAACATTGTGAATACTGATTGTAAAATTCTCAATACTAGGACTTTACAGTTCCCTTTTTCAACTGTTTTTTTATCCCTTATCCTTTAAATGGGTTAAATGTTAAATGAACATCATTTAGATTCACAGTATTTATAATTTGGAAGGTGTGTCGTATTGAGATCAAAATTGTCCTCATTGTATAGATTACAATGATAACCATATTAGAGATATAACTTATATTCCTTTGTTGCTGCATTTCCTATTGACAAATAAATTTCCAATTGATTTCTGTTTCCTTTTACCGAACCTCGAATGATTGCCAATGCATTTGTGGTAGTCCTGACTTCTGTTGTTTGTCTCCTTCTGTCTAAATATATCGAGAACTTATTTCGGACTCAGGACACACATCTTACAAGCATGTGAGTCTAATTCAGCAGATATATCTCAAGAAACTGATGATTGTGTTGAATGCTGCAAATTTCAATATAAATAGTCAAAAACTCAAAACATTATAGGTGTCTTTAATGCTATGAATTCATGGGATTGTGAAGAACAAAATAAAGTCAAACTATGTCTCTCACGCTCCCATAAATTTCTTGCATCAACTGAAGTTCCTGTTCCAGACCTAGGTCAGTCCATGATGCAGTCATCTTGCTTTCGATGAACTCCTATTCCATAAGACGAATTGCTAACTTGTTATAATAACTTGTTAGAACATTTCTTAATATTATGTTGGAGTATTTTAGTTTATCTTAATAGGATCTGTTTCTAATCTTAGAATATCTTAAATTATCTCGTTAGATTATTTTCATATTACTTTGTTATATAAATTTATAATTATTATTTTTTTTTCTATTTCGCTATTTACATTAGGATTAGAAGTTTAGTTTCCATATAGATAGTGGTTATCTTTATATGTTCTTGGAAAACACATAGCTTCCAACAAGTTTTATGAAGAATTCCCACTACTACACAAGTGCATTTCTCTCCAAGGAAATCTATTAGTTATAGTATCTAGTATCTACATATTTAAGTGACAAGCTATGGAATACAAATACTAACATAGACATAAGACACGAAACATATATTTACACGTCGACACCGATAATAATTTGAGAAAATGAATTACCTCTAAATCATCATTATTTTTTCACCTTCTTCCCTTGAACTCCTAGTTTGTCTGCAAAAACCACAAGGTTATTAGTATTTAAAAGCATTGATTGTTAAGAGATGTTTGAGGATTTTTTTAGTCTAATCCTGCCTTGATTTACTGCAATAACTTCTGAGTTGCTTAGTATTTCTTTGTAGTGTCGTACAAGTTCTCTAATGTCACAACCAATCAATGAAGGAGCCTATATATGCAAAGGAAAAGTTATCTTACAAATCACATTCCATAGAGGTCTCAGCAAATTATTGTAAATAGAGTAATCAAAACAGAAAATTTTTGTCGTCAGGTTCGAAACTGAGTACAAGATAATGAAATTCTTTGAAATAGATTCATGTTGTATTTAAATATCTCCTGTTGTTCTCCAACTGGATATCTATTTAGTTGGTTTGTATATGCAATTTGAAAACCACATATATACCTTTCTTTGGGGTTTATATTATTATTATATCCTTTAAAATGTATACTTGCACCCTTATTACTTGTTTCTTTGATTTTAATTAAGAAGTAGGGTCTTTTGTTTCAAGTGACAATGATATCAATTCATTGAATCATGATTTTAAATTACGATTGTTGTCGCTGTAGCGCTACAAATTTTTAAATTGCAGAAAAATGCGGTCTAAATTATAGTTGTAATGTTGTTAAAACGGCAATTAGGTAACACAATTTAAAATCATGTATTGAATATATTTTTAGTGAAGAACTCATGAACTTGGTTGATAAAGTAATGATAATATTTTGGTTTAAAAATTGTCTTTGAAATATCTAAGATTAAGGGAAGAATTTTTCACACCCCTCAATATCACTTCATATGGAGAATGTGATCGATTTTGTTTCGTAAAATTTTACGCTGTCAATTAATTACCAAATATTTTTTGTATGACATTTAAGATATAATATGATTTAAGTTAAATATTTTAATAATCAACAAATGTGATTATTGATACTTTAATTGTAAGTGCATATGCATTAAATTTCCATGCAGAGAAATGTTGAAATTTTGTGTGGATGAAGTATACTTTAGCACAAAATATGAATTTTGTGCTGTTTAAAAAATTCAGGCTCACAAAATATGAAAAC
Organism: Cicer echinospermum; assembly: GCA_002896215.2. Lineage (NCBI taxonomy): Eukaryota > Viridiplantae > Streptophyta > Magnoliopsida > Fabales > Fabaceae > Cicer > Cicer echinospermum. The sequence continues at coordinate 16,623 of PGTU02004439.1, forward strand.
AAGTGAAGTTTGTGCGTTTAAAACACTTGAAAATTTAAAAATTAAACTATTTTATAGAAATGCATTAATACATTCAAGCTCATTATAAATGCATTAATAAATTATAGAAGGAAAATGAATAGAAATGCAACAATAACAACGATAATATAAACTATATCAAATGTGTCCAAATATTAATTAGGTTCAATAATGATTAACTTTAATTTTAAAATCATTACAACTTATTTGAATAATCTAAAAAATGTGATAGAAAATTACAATAAAATCATATTAAAGATTATTACTTTTTAGTTTTTTCTAATGTGCATAGGTAAAACCATCTTGCATCATGCATGAGTTTATCTTCTACCATTGAATCATTAAGTCTCGTAATATCTCATTTGACCGAATCATTCAACTTATTAATTCAATGGTCGATAAAAGTTTTGTGTATGATGCACAACTTGTGTCACTTGTGTAACATAACATTTGTCTACTTCTAATATATCATTTAATAACTATTATCTACTAATCATCTTTGATTTTAAATTCAAAGAGTAATGTTTATAAAGTTAAAGTACAATTTAATCTTAATTTAATATATCAAATATTAATATATCAAATGTTCATGCGCAAAGCGCGGGCCAATATCTAGTATATATTTAAAACAGACCCCGAATGCCACCTC
>PGTU02004443.1:0-18017 GCA_002896215.2 Cicer echinospermum
TCTCAATAATCTTCTGTGCTTTTGTTGCAGTCTTGTAATTCAAAGAACCACCTGCTATGGCATCCAACATAATTCTAGTGCTCGGTCTCTAACCATTGCAGAATATTTGCATTTGGGCAGTGTCGTCATAAGCATAATTAGGACATCTTGCTAGTAAGTTTATGAATCTCCTGTAAGTGTCACGAAGAGATTCTCCCTCTTTCTATTTGTAACTGGAAATCTCTTGCCTTTTTCTAACAAACATAGCTGGGGGAAAATATTGTTCCAAGAACTTATCTTCAAGATCACCCCATGTGGTGATGTTGTCAGCAGGAAAGGAATGAAGCCACTCCTTTGCATCATCTGTCAATGAAAATGAGAACAGTTTCATTCTCTTGCCTTCCTCAGACAAACCATCCACCTTCACTATTTCACATAATTCAAAGAAATTTGTGAGATGTCTATTGGCGTCTTCGTTATGTCTACCGGAAAAATGAATCTCCTTCAACTCTCGGTATAGAGCGGGACTTATTTCAAACTTGTTGACTGTAACCGGTTGGTTCTGGATGGGCAATCGAGCATGATTTCTATTATGATTCCCATACTCGTCGAGAGTACGTTCTGGTAGTGGTGGATCGGCCATCTCAGTAACTATGATGGAATCACCCAAAACCTCTTCTTCCACAACTAAATGTCTTTCCCTTTGTCTCCTTTCTCGAGCCGTCTTTCGATGTGCCTTCGCTGTTTTTTCGATTTCTGGATCAAAGATAAGTTCAGCTGAGGGCTGGCCTCGCATACAAGGTTAGACAGATTGTGACTAATGAAGAGTTTAAACTAAAGAAAAATAAATAATTAAGTAAAAACAAAACAGTTTTAAAACAGACTTTTTTTTTTTGAAACAAAATAAAAGAAGAAATTTTATTGCAGAGCAAAAAATTTCAATTCAGTAAATAATTTAAATTCAATAGTGATATGGTAGTCCACGGCAACGGCGCCAAAAACTTGATAGCATTTCAGCAAGTGTACTAAATCGTTGCAAGTAATAATAAAACGGTAGTACCGAGTGTCGAACTCAAGGATTACGTTTTACTATTGAATTATATTTAGTTACTAAAATTGAACAAAAGGTTCCCCAGTTGATTGAAATAATATTTAAAATTGACAACAGTAGTAAAATTGATCTTTTATAAATTGAGAAAAATGTCAGGGACTGAGTTTCACTTCAATCCAACCTTGTGGTCTTAATTTGATCCTAGTTATTGAATAACCTTTATGGAATTATTTCCGATTCTCTTTATTATTATTGGCCCTAATCCTTAGTGACAGAACCTTTTAATTCCAAAGTAACCCTAATTCCTTATAGATTAAGATTAGAATTAAGCATTACCGTATTAGGAAATTCTCTTGGCAATTATTGCTTTGACTAATTTTATTGGTTTCTATGACCTGCACCTATTGTTCAGACTACAAATTCATTGTGAATTTCTCACTCAAGCATTCAAAAGTCCACTCGTTTCAAAATACAATCGTTAGAACATTTTAATGTTTGATCAGCAATAAAAAAGCATTAAGCACAAAGATGAGAAAATAATTCAATAACGCATTCATATAACAGAAAATCAAATCATAAAAATAAGGTTTCATCTGTACACACTCATCCCTAACAAATAAGGTTTAGTTACTCATGACAGAGATAAAAGAGATAGAGATTAGAGAAGAATTACAAGAAGGATTCATGAATGATTCTTGATAAAACTGCTCCAATGATGTTAGAAACGGGCCGTCTTTGAGTTCCTATAATAGGGCACAAGTCTCCCAACTTCCCAAGAGTGAAAAAGATCCCTAAAACAGTAAAAATCTACGTTTTTATGGTTTCTGGTGCGCGTCGCGCGCCCCAAGCGCGTTTGGGCAGTAGCAAATGCTGGAAAAAGCGCTTGGGCGCGCTCCAAGCGCTCAACATCTGTAGTCCGGCGTATATTACATTTTTCTCCTCTTTGGAGTCTGAATTTGGTTCCGGTGTCTTCATGAAGGTTGTAGCTATGGAGCTTAGCGTTCATGTGCACTTGGTTTGACTCCTATTGGACATCTACAACTCCAGATATGGCTGAAATACCTTACATATGTCATGTTGATTTCTCACCAAAATTCAGCACTGCACTAAAACAAAACGCGATGTAAAATTACGAAAAATTCCTACTTAATCAAAGAAATAAAAACAAAAAACATTTTATTAACTGAAAGAACAAAAATCAACAAAATATATCAAATAAATCCTTAATTTAACTGATGATTGAGGATAAATAAGACTAAAACAGTGGGAAAATATGCATATGATGAAGAGTCATCAGCCATTAATAACACATCATCTAAACTTGTGTCCTCAGCTTCATCATCCTCTCTTTGAACTTTCTTGGATCTGCATTTGTAACACCCTAAATTGTATAATAAACTATATTATTAATTGAATAAGATTTTAAATAACTAATTTGATGATTAAAATTATTTTCGAATATATGTTGATAAATTTTGTGACTAATTTTCGTTATATGGATGCTTTCTATGATGTGCTAGTTTGATATGTAACACCCCAAATTTGATAATAAACTATTTTATTAATTAAATATGATTTTAGATGACTAAATTGGTGCTAAAATTGGTTTAGAATATATGTTGATATTTTTATGATTAATTTTCTTTATATGTGTATTTTCTATGATGTGTTAATCTTGTACACATTTGAATAAATGGAGGGATTAAATATAATATATATTTATTATTTTTATTTCTCTTAAACCAATAGTATTTTATGTAAATATTTTAGGAATAAAGATTTAGGCGATTTAGATTTTATACGTGATTGGTAATTAATGTGACATTTTCTTATGCGTTTGAATTAAAGTATTAAATGTGGACTTAGTATTACTTAATTAATTCTATATATATTATTTAATTTTCTATTTTATAAATAATTATTTTGAGATAATAGTACTATCATGTTTGATTTCCTTTATTTTACTATACTTGTTATGACATTGTGATTATATATATATATATTTATTATGATTTAGTAATTAATATAAAATATTGATGTTATATTTATTTATTTTTATTATTTTGACTATTATCTAACTATGGTAGTAATTTTATGAGACTATTTTAAAAAATATAGGTATAATTTTGAAAACTAAATGGTCTTTGGAAGTGTATTTTATGTGACTAATCGGAATGATGCTACGCCAGCGGCTTGGAAGGATAAGGAAATTAGGAAACACAACTAATTAGACTATCATTTGGCACTGGTGGTCGATAACTGTTCCTGAAAAGTTTATCTGTTTTCGTCTAAAGTTCTATATGTTGTTTACTTATTTAGCTAGTCAATTAAACACAATTTTCTAGATTTTAAAAACTGCAATTTCTCTCTAAAATACCCGAGTTCTTCGTTTGTAGAATTCGTTATTTTGCATTGTTCTCCTTCACCGTAAGCCCGATTTGAGTGAAACCAACGCCAAAATGACCGTGTGAAAAGTGGCTATATTATCCAGTGATTGGGTTTATGATTTATGGTAATTTTTCGTGACAGAATATCAAATTTATTTTTTAGAGTATCTTCTCGTAATTTATTTAGATGTTTACCCATAAATTGTCGAGTTAGATCGATTGAAGGACAAAAAGTCAAAGAACAAAGACTATTTGCTCGTGGAATCATATTTGTGTGTGAAAGCGTCAAAATAAGGTAACGGGTTAGAGAGCGTTTGACTTCGTCAATACAATATATTGTTAGATGAACGAAAAAACCGTATTTCCAAACGATTCATCCGGTGCTCACTACGTACGTCAGTAGCTCTTTGAGTGATAAATTAATTAATGTGAGAATATGGGAATCGAAAAATTAAAATGTGGAATAAAAATATTTATAAGGTGTTGATTAATTTAACTTCATTAAATGTGTGGTATTTGATATTTTTGTGATATTTGATTTAATTTTGTTAAATGTGTGATATTTGATAATATTGTGATATTGAATGTCGAATGAATTTTATGTATATGTTTGATTAGATGAGTTTATGTGATGTGATGATAAAAAATGAATGCATTGTGATAATTTTATGTGGTGATGATGATGTATGATTAATAATTGTGATGTTATAAATTTGTGATAAGTTTATATTATGAGGTATGATTAATATAAATTTGTGATGAGAATATTAAAGTAACTCCAAGTACTTCATAGTTATAATGGTACCACATTGTGAAGTAGAGTCTAAGCTTATACGTAGCGTTGCATTTCCTTGTGATTGTTTTATTGTGATTGATGTGTTTCAAATGTAATAATAATTACTATTAGATGATTTGATGCATATTATAATGAGATGATTATTTTACTTGAGTGACTTATGATATAATATGATACTATTTAAATATTTTAATATATCATTTATGTGATTATGATACGGTCTATTATGATTGTTAATGTGTTCTTCTTATTTATATTATACTATTAACATGATCTCAAAACTCACATCCTTTGTTGTTTGTGTTTGACTGACTTGGCCCTGCGTTTGTGAAATCGCAATTATTATAGGTTAATGAGTCTTGAAGTTCATGTTTGGGAGAAGCTCACTCTGATAGGTGATACCAAAAATGAGAGTCATAAGTTGTATTTATTTATTTAATCAGAAACAACTCTTTTATGAAACCCTACTCTTTTTAAAAGGAAAAGTTCCTAACAGTTTGACGAAAGGTGAGATCCTAACTTATTATAAAGTTTATATTTCAAAAAAAAAAAAAAGATTTTCTTTATCCTGCGAATTAAATTTAAAATTTCTTGTAATAATTAATATATATTATTTTGGGGTTTGGGTGTCACAACATTCATTCGCAAAATTCCCCCATTTTTGACAATTGTAACATTGGATCCCTTTTTTGTTGAATTTCTTCTTGACTTTCAAATTCTTGTTGTTGTTATCCCTTGTGTTCTAACTTCTTGAATTTCCAATCGCTTCATCGGAATCACCAGCCCCTTCACCAGAGTCATACTTCTTGTACCACGTTAATTTACCATTGCCTTTCTTGTGTTCCACATCACCTTGGTTGGTCTTCTTGCTAACTTGGTCCTGCACTTGATATGTTGAGTTTGTGGCACACATTTCTCTTACTTTAGTTCACGAGCTTCAAGGCAGCTTTGAAATCCTCCACCTCCATTTATCAGATCCTTTGATTCTCAATGGCCACCACAAGTATCATTACCTTTGATAATGTCTAGGTATTTTCAATAACCACCACTTTAATTATCCATTCACATTTAGTTCATATATAACAACACCTGCACATGATTGAAGTATCTACCATAATTTAATCTTCTTCCATCTGCAATAGTTCGTATTGTCATTCCTTCCTTCAATCTTTTTCTTCTTGACCTACACTTGTGTCCCTTTTTGTTCCCCTCACACTTGCACTCATTTCCCCAAGCTTAGAACCAGCTGCTTCATGTCAATTATTAGAACAAGTTGTATAGTTGAGAGGAATTGAAGGTTGAGAAGAAAGAGAAGAAAACAGAATGTTCCAAAAACGGAATTGATTAACTGCATCTAGAAAATGTTTCTCCAATTTACAAATTTATATCAGTTTGAGCACTAACTGTCAAAATAGAATTATAACTTTCTTATCTACTTTTAATTGTATTCTAACATCCCTAGCTAACTACAAATTACTTTAAGTACATTTAACACGTCTTCCATCCAACACTACATCTACTTCCACCAATTCCTCAAAACCAAATAACAATTCGATATGTGTTAATAAAAATTCACATTAGCGAAAAATAAAATAAGGGAATTACAAAATTAGAAATGGGTAATTGAAAGTCAAAAATTATTTACCAAAATAGAGTCAAAATCACAAAATTTAAAAATTTTGAATAAAAAATCGCATTTAAGATACATAGATATTATAGAAAAATAGTATTTATATTTCACTTTTATGGATTAAAAGTAACTATGAAATGGTAAACGCAAATTAGATGGAAAAAAGGTTGCGAGGGACATTTGAAATGTTAGTAATGCGTATTGACAACTACTTAACAAGTATATCACATCGTTCGAATAATAAAGTAGTGTGTATTGCTACCTTGTTGTTCGTTTGATCCAAGATAAAATTATTTACTGTTCTCTCTCGACTTTATTTCTGTTGCTATATCTTAAATTTTTAGCATTTTTTTTAAGGATTTTTTAAACGTAACACATTTTTAAATCCTCAATTTTTATGTTTTTCACTCTTCATCACCTTAACTCTTTTTATATTATCTCTTAAAAGTAATGTATTTTATCTTTTGGTAAATAATTTCATGCCAAATATTCAGACAAACCACTCTTTTCCATATTATTTCATATTTGATAAGTATTAATACGCAATTATTGTTCTTTTGACATTACAATAGTTTACTGTTTGTTGAAATTACTATAACCCTTTATAGGTCCTTCCAGACTATAGATTGATCCAACACGAAAATATCCTAAAACTATATACAATTAAATAGTGATGCCAAAATATATCTCAATTTGAGTGTGATTTAAAATGATATTGGCATTAACTTTTACGCTATGATTGCAATCAATTTATGCATGAATATATTGTCTTTTCATTGGTGCATTATTTTCACAAAGATTTTGTCATTGTTGAATACTATAATTGCTCGTTTGGAATCCTTCCCCAATATAACTTGAAGGACTAAAAAATGAAAGTTTGGTAACAGGAAATGACCACAAAGATGATGCATAATTTTCCTCATAAAGACGTTTAGGAATTATTCTAATTTTAGGAAGGGTTACTTGTAACTACTATTGACGAACTTGAAAGCTCATCAAGTAATTTAACTAATTGTTATTTACTGCGATTACTTATTCTATAAGCAGCGACGTCAAGAAAAAAATTGTTCCTTTGTTGCACATTCGTTAAAAGTTTCATATTGTTAATTTACACAATTGATGTAGAGAATTAAGAATTACATAGATATAAGTGAATAGCTGATAAATTGAAAGTAAAATAGAAGAACTTTGAAGCAGAGAAGGTTGGGGTTTACTACAATGGGGTAGAGATAAAGATTACATTGAGGAATTTCTATGTCCTTTCAAAAAAGTTGTTATACATAACATGGCACCCCAACTAAAATATCTTTAGGGTGTGTTGGGTTTATTTTCATTTGTGAGAATGATAAACAAATAAATGTCTATTTCCATATCTGAGAAATTTCAATTTTATGTCTGAACATGTTATGTGTTTTGTGAAAGTGCTATGTCAACTTGGTTTGTGACATGTATTGCTTGTTGAAAGAGCTATGTCAAAGTTGTTTGAGTTGCTGTGTTTCTTTCTCGTATTATAAAACACAATACTAATTTCAACACCACCACCAAATATATATATATACTCTTCCAATATTGAACCAAAATTAAGAAACATCTCTGCGTCTTATGCAAGAGGGTTTATGGTTTTTAGATAGGAAAGGAAGATGGTCCTTAGTCTAATTATTCTCTCCAGAAGTAGTAGATCACTTTTGTAATTCAAACTTTTTTATTTGAAGTTTTGGAAGTTAAAATTGAGACAAAAAATTAGGGTTTAAGTGTTAAGAGGGAAGGAAGAATATGAAAAAAAAAAAAAAATGAAATGAATGGGTAATTAGAGGGGGGAGAGGTAGGGGGTTCTCATATTTAAAGGAGAGGGGAGTTATTGTCTTTCATCCTTTAAGTAATATACTCTCTCAGTTATAAATAAATCTCTAAAAATTCTTAACACGAAAAATTATTGACTTAAATATACTTCTAAACTCTCACAACTATCTTTGATGATACTTAATCATAATAACATCACATCACATCATTCAACTTTCATCTAAAAATTAGTGTCAACCACCTTAATTGACATAGCATTCGTTTTTAGAAGAAGAATTACAAACAACTCGCATCAATAACTTTTTTCAAGATAGAAGTAATTTGATTTATAAAATATCACGTTTAATATTTTTCACTCTAAAAAATGACTATGAGAAATTAAACCATTGACAAACAACCCAAGTACTTAAATAAAATATTTCGTCAAAATCTAAATTTTTTTAAAACAAATTGAAAGTAGCGCGTTTGTTCTATTGTTTCAAAGGCTGAAAAATTTTCTTTTTGACAATTTTTCACAAATGAATAAATATATTTCACTTACATGACACATAGAAAATCACTAATTAATAAAGTGGAATATATTAAAGATCAGTATTTGTTTGATTTATTTTAATATAATCAATATATTTTTAAATATAATTTTTCAAAAAATAAACAATTATAAGAGCCAAATTTACATGTTTGAACACAACAAAGCTATTCATCAGAATCTTTCACGGAGAACTCTTTTAATTACTCTTTATTCTTTAGTTGGTGTTTATTTTATAAGTAGCTAATTTCTTGTGTTAGGGATATGAACCTACTAGTATATATTTATTTTGGTTATTCGAATGAATTTTTATCGATCTCTATTCGTAATGTATTTTTATCGCTTAGGTATGCAACTTTTAAAACTGAATTTGTCAATTATAGTTTGAACATTAAAGTTCATTTTAGTAATGTTGAGATAAGGTTGTTGTAATCATTAGTCTACAATAGATATAAACACTTGACATGCCAAAAAAATTTATAACAGTGCTTAATCATAATTTTCAATACCGTAAGGGATTAAAGATTTATTAAGATTAAATACTCTTTTTTTAAATAATTAGTTTTTAATATAATTGAAAATTCAGTAATAATAATACGTAAGAAGTAATAATACTCTTTCATTCAACTTATTTTATGGCCACCCTTCAAGTAGGTTCAGTGAAGTTGTATTTACTGGAGGTTTATTTTTTATATTTTTGACAATTTACTGTAGCTTTAATTAAATTAAGCTAATGAGAATTAACATATTTGAACAATATATATAAAATGATTATAAAGTACTATCATGAAAATAGACAGTATAAAAATGCTATCCATTCTAATTCTAATTAAAACTTAATTCTTATACTTATCTATTAATAATATATGAAAAGAGCCTCGCAAATTATTCTATTGTTATCTCATTGTCAATTTTGTTATATACATTCTATTTTTACCAAGTCACTTATATATTTATGTTTCACTCCAATTTTAATTGTTGGCAAGCTTTATTTGAAGCTCTATGACTCACATCAATATCAATAAAAATAATTTTAAATTGTAATACTGTAATAAATTTAAAAATATAACAATTATGATAATACAAAATTGTTGTAATATACTATAATAAATTTAACAATACTAAGAACAAACCACTAAAAATATTGAATTTCATCAATTGATTGAATTGAGAATTAAATTTTACAATGAAGTGAATTATGTTCTATATAACATGCATGATTTAGTGCAAACTAGCTTGCACAATCTCTAACTAACTCATATAACTAACTAACTGTGAAAACTAAGTAACTGACTATTTTACAAAGCAATGATATATCATCTAACACCCCTCCTCAAGATGGAGAATAGATGTTGATGATTCCCAACTTGGAAATGATAGTAAAGAAGAATTGAGTGGGAAGAGCCTTAGTAAAGATGTCAGCTAATTGATGTTAAGTTTTGACATGAATGAGTTTTAGCAAGTTTGACTGAACAAATTCTCGTATAAAATGGTAGCCGATATCGATATGTTTAGAACGTTCATGGTGGGCAAGATTAGAGGCAAGATGGATGATAGATTTGTTGTCACAAAAAACTATAACTGAATTTGGAGAGACTTTAAAGTGAACAAGTAAATGTCGCAACCAAACAAATTCACTAGCAGTAGAGGAGAATGCCCTATACTTAGCTGCAGCATAAGATTTAGAGACTATAAGTTGTTTTTTTTCCTTCCAAGAAACTAAAGAATCACCAATGAAGAGGCAAAAACCATTAGTGGATCTTCTAGTATCCACAATGCTGCCCCAATCAGCATCAACATAAGCTGAAAGTGCAAGAGAATTAGTTGTAGGAAACAAAAGACCTTGGCCTGGTGGAGATTTAAGGTATTGCAAAATATGGGGAACCGCAAGGAGATGAGGTCGTCGTGGCTGTTACATATATTGGCTGAGTTTATGAGCAGCAAAGCTAATATCAGGTGTGATATAGTCAAGTACATGAGTTTGCCAATGAGTCATCTGTAAAGTGATAGATCAGAAATAAGAGTATCGTCAGTGGTTGAAAGTTTAACATTGGGATCTATTGGGAGTGAGACAGGTTTGCAGCCCAAAAAACTAGTATCCTCAAGAAATTTGAGAGTATATTTACGCTGAGAAAGTGATATTCCATTGTTGGACTTAGTAATTTCCATGCCTAGGAAATACTTTAAGTTACCAAGAACTTTTATTTTGAACAATAATTGAATGAGGGCTTGAGTCTCAGAAATTTTAGTGAATTTGGGTCTGCCGGCATAATATCATCTAAGTAAACAAGTAGAATGATCAGAGAAGGACCCGAACTAGAAGTAAATAAGGAATAATCGTTTCTAGACTGAGCAAAACCATGAGCAAGCAAGGTGCTGGAGAACTTGCAAAACCATTGTCGCGATGCTTGTTTGAGGCCATACAGGGATTATGTTCAGCTTGCAAACCAAACCTTTTTTAGTAGGATGTTAACCCAAAGGAGGAGTCATATAACCTCTTCAAAGTTCACCATTAAGGAACGCGTTATTCACATCTAATTGCAAACAAATGCCATTTCTTTGTTGCTGACATTGTGAGTAAAATACGAACATAAGGTGAGCTTGGCAACAAGGGAAAAAGTATATGTGAAGTCAATACCAACCTGTTGAGTATAACCCTTTGATAACTCTTCATCATATGGCATATTTTCCACTGTTTTAGTCTTATTTATCCGTCACAATCATTAGTTAAATAAGGATTTATTTGTGATACATCGGGTTATTTTGTTCTTTGAATTCATTAATATGTTATGCTTGTATTTCAGTGATTAAGTAGGAATTTTTCGTAATTTTACATTGCGTTTTGTTTTAAGTGCAGTGCTGAATTTTAGTGAAAAATAACAAGATATATGTGGAGTATTCAGCCATATCTGGAGTTTAGATGTCCAATTAGTGTCACTCTAAGTGCTAATGAAAGCTAAGATCCATATCTAAAATTTCATTGAAGACACCGGCCACATTCAGACGCCAAAAGATCGCGAACAATGCAAAATACACAGACAGAGATGATGGTGCACCGGAGCGCGCCCTGCGCGCTGAAGCGCATTTTCTCGTGTTTTCAGTTCTGTCAACGCGCGCCTGGAGTGCATTTCTCATGTTTCAGTTCTGCAACACACGCCTGGAGCGCGCCCTGCGTGCCTGGGCGCCGTGACGCGCATCAGCAATCATAAAAACGCAATTTTACTGTCTTGCATCTTTTTGACTTTTGGGACTTGGGAGCTTGTGCCCTTAGCATAGAAACTCAAAGAACGGCCGTTTTCTAACGCCATTGAGCAGTTTTGATCAAGAATCATCCATGATCATTCTCTGTAACTAACCCTATTTGTTAGGGGTGGTGTAGTCGAATGAACCCCTTATTTTCTGATTTAATTTCTAGTTATATGAATGAGTTTATTGAATTGTTTTCCATCATTGTGCTTAATGCTTTTTATTGTGATCAACATTAAATGTGTCTACGATTTGTATTTCGAAAACGGAAGTGGACTTTACGAATGCTTGAGAGGTATGAATTCATGAATTTGTAGTCTAGGATAGTATGCAGGTCATGAACCAATTAAATTATGTTGCAAAGGCAATAATTTACAAGAGAATTTATACTACGGTAAATGCTTAATTCTAATCTAAATCCACTAGGAATTAGGGTTTACTTTGGAATTAAAGGTTATGTCCAGATATTAGGGCAAGAATTAATAAAGAGAATTCGGTAAGAAATTCAATAAAGGAATTCAGTAACTAGGATCAATCTAGACAACAGTTGGATTCGAAGTGAAACTCATCCCTGAAATTTTTCTCATTATAAAGATCATTTTTATTATTGTTGTTAATTTCCAAACATTATTTCAATCAACTTGGGAACCTTTTTGTTCATTCTCTAGTAATCAAATATAATTCAATTGTAAAACGCGCATCCTTGAGTTCACACTCGGTACTCTACGTTTATTATTACTGCAACGATTCAGTACACTTGCTGAAATTCTATCACCCTTGCTACCAAACGAGCTATGTGACGATCCACACTGCCATCTAGATTTGAATTCATTTTATATACGCATTTGCTGCCAATACATATGCTTATTAGGTGAAAGGAAACATAGACCAAAGTAATGTTGGCCTCTCAAGCTTTGATTTCTCCACTTCATACATGTCTCCCAATCAGGGCTAGACACTCCTGATGGAAAAATTCAGGTTCAGAAATAGCTGATATTGCACGATATGAAAGATTTGTAGATGGGTGAGATGCGTATAAGAACAAAACTGTGAAATGGGATATAAGGATGATTGAGATGTCATCACATAGTCATTAAGTAATTGGGTATTCAACTATCTCTAATGGACTAAGCAATTGATAAATATCATAGGAAAAGATATGGGTTATATGGAGGATTTAAATCGTCTTCTGGGTGATGAATATTCACATAAAAAGGGGATCAGTCAATTATATGGTGTTTGTGTTCAGGAAGGGGAAGGACAATCACGACATCATAAAATGGATCTTGTAGATAGATGTATGCTGTATGTCAATAAATGCAGAAAGTGGTACATGTAAAACAACATCCAATGAGAATAAAAACAAATAAGTGCATGAATGCTGAATAACACTATAATTGTTATGTTGAGATCATGAGGGCTTACCAAAAAAGACTTCGGAACTGTTATTGCACTGAACTGTTTCGATTTATGATAGCAATCTGGCGGCATGTTCAATTAGGAAATGAACCATAATCTTGTGTTGCTGACCCTACTATTATAAAACCTGATAATGAGATATGTCTTGGAAGGGATAGTGGTATATGTTGATCAATACCAGGCTGAGTAGCAACACATTCTCCCTAAAAGTAATTGGCACCTTGGACTGAAAAAATCAACATTCAACAAATGTTGGTGTTTTGAGTTCTACGACATAATTCTATATGGCCTTTCAACACAGGAAAACTGATGCAAGGTTGCCTTGATTTTGTAGAAATTGTGTAGGGATAATACCTTGGATTGTCAGATCAAAGGCATTTAATAGTGACACCAAACTAAGTCTTGACCATTGTGAGAAAAGTATCTTTTTCCAACATGGGTAGGGTGGCCATCAGTGACCCCAAATATCACAATGCAACAAAGCAAAAGAACATTCAGAGATGTGATTATAAGAAGGTCTATTGACACCTAGAAGAGGTAAATGATTTGCCATTATTAAAGGTATTTTATTGCTTAAAGATCTAGGTTCTTATCAGAAAATGTGTGACCAAATCTAAGTGTCAAAGTTGGGCATGATAAATTGATTTGGCTCTGATACCCATATTGAATTTCATCATTGATTGAATTGATAATTAAATTTCTCATGAACTCAACCAACTTGCAACAATCTCTAACTAACTTAGTAAGTAACTAACTGCCAAAACTAACTAACTGACATATTTTACAAAGCAATGATATATAATTAATAAAAATGCAAACGCAAAAAACACATCCAACATTCTCAGTGTGTCTTTAGGCTCTATAAACACTCTCTGCATTCTATCTTGGAACCTACAACAAATTTAAAGCAAAAGGATAGTAAACAAGTTAGAACATTATTAATTTAAATTCATCTTTTCAGATAATTTTCACATAAAAGGCAAGATTAGTCAATTATTAGTTGAATTCCACAAGGCAGATATAAATACACATGCATGAACAATGTACAGTCGAGATGCTTTCAATATTGCAGCCCCGAGATGCACAAACTTCAATTACCAATAAGAATAATCCAACAAATTAAGGTGGATTGAAAACAAATTAAAAGCATCCTAATTGTACAGTCGAGATCCATTTGCTTAAAAATAACTTTTCCTTTCTTTTATGCAGCCTTTTTTCATTTAGGAATATTGTTTCTCATGAGAATGTTTCAATCAATCGTCGGCTTGTATAGTTCATAGATTATTGATGTTCTTCCAACATTACTCGAATTATGTCTTAACAACTGAAAAAAGAAATTATGTTCATTCCTATCTAGAGGTCTTCACCACCCCTAGAATGTGCGACCATTACGTGAGTGATTAACGATACAAATGACTTTTATTATTAGATATAGGTTATTATTAGATAGATTGATGGTCATTGTAGCCTTAATGATTTTTCAATTTAAGAACCATAGATACAGTGCTTAATTGTAGAAGCCCATGACAATGTAATTTGTGCCATTGTGAAATACTTTATATCTACAGAGTAACTCCGTCTATGTTTATAGAAAGGATAAGAAATGAATAATTGTGAAGGCATTAATATAGACTTTTGATGTAATTTTTTATGTGCCATTTTGAAATACAAAGTTAGAAATGAAGAAGTATTAAAAGTCATTGATATGAGATTGAGTAAAATTATTTGTATGAGAAGGCTTTATAATTGAAATAGTTTTCATGAAGATTTTGTGTGTGGGTTCTCAAATATATATATGTGATGAAAAAATTTTAAATGAGAAATATAATGTGGAAGATAATTGTAGAACATATGAAAAAGTCAGACTACAGAATGTATAGGTAATGTGCCAAAGTGGTGATGTGTCATGTCATAAATTTAAGGATTATATTTTATATATATATAGATAGATTGCATTGACTTGTAGCATATAATGCTTTTTATTTATGCATAAATACATGTGGTGCTTTCATTGTACATTATTTCTACAACCGATTTAGCCATTGTTAAATACATAATTGCTCTTTTGATCGACACAACAACGATAAGAAAATGAATGGTGGTAACACTAAGGACTTTTAATAACCATAAATTTTATGTGCTTTCTTACTATGATGATGAGTTTAAAATGAGTTAAAGAAAACAAGACGATGCATGATTTTCTTAAGAGACATTTAATTTTAGGAAGAGTTTTTTAAACAATTATTGACAAATATGAAAGTTCATCGGTAATTTAGCTAATGGTTGTTTATTGCGATTACTTAATCTGAAAGGAGGGAGAGATTGAAGGTTTAAAAATAGAGACATCCGATGGATATATAAAGATAAGAGAGAACGTGTTTGTAGAAAGAGCTAAGATGCATCAATATGAAATAGAGGAAGATATACATGAAAGAGAGATATGAGGGAGAGAGACACATGAGTGCAAAAAGAGATAAGATGAGGAGAGATGAGAGAGAGAGAGAGAGAAATGAAACAATAAAAAGAGAGATATTAGACAACAGAAAGAAAGAGAGAGAGAGAGAGTGAGAGTGAGAAAAGAGTGACAAAGAGAGACATGAGATAATAGAAAATGACAATAATATTTTAGTAGAAAATTTAAAAATATATTTTGGTATTCTTGATTACTTGTATCTTGGACAAAAAATTGTACCGTCGTTTTTTTAGGGACCATAATTTTTTCTTTTGTTCAATTTATTGCTCTCTATTCTAACCAGTCTCATGACCAATTTCTAAACAAATTTGGGTACAATAAAAATTTGGGTGTCTAGTTCTATTGTTTTGTAGCTAATCAAATGCACCATATGCAATTACATCATGAAAAAAATGGTTGATTGGTTGTGATTTCCTTAAATGTTCTAAAGAGTGTTAGTTTTGACAATTTATGTAGATAAGTATTTAAGAATAATGAAAATATCGTAAGTAAATTTGAAGAGCACATAAACTGTAAGTAAAATAGGTTTATTTGGATAGATGTAAGTTTATTATGATTTGTACAATTGGTATTTATAGAGTATAAATAAGATTTTAAAGTGCAGTTCCTACAATCCATTACTTTTACCGATTATAATTAAGTTCTCATTTCAAATTAATCGACTAATTCAAGTACGTTTTCCTCAAACCTGTGACGATCTTTGAATATGCCTTTCCATTATTTGCATTCCCTTATTTCTATATTGAAGCAGTTTTTTCTTTCTCTCACTAATGTTTGGCTCATATGTAAAAAGGCCCGGTGCGTTAAGGTTGTAGTTCAAATTAATTTGGTTAACTTAAATATATTTTCTAACGGCCCTATGTAGTCGATTCATTTGCAATAAAATTGATAAGTGTCCTTAATAGTGGTCGAAAAAGATTTTATTATATTGAATTCAAATAATCTATATTAGAATCAATTTTAACTCAGATGTAGATCATATTTGGCTTAAGAGACATTTAATAAAAAATTTAATATAAAAATGTTTTTTTTAGTTGAATATATATTCTAATAGCTATTTAATTGAAGCATAATGTTGGTTTTGAACCTCATTCAAATATGAAAGAATAGATAAGAAATAAAAAAATTAAAGATATAGTCTAAGGTCAAGTAATCGATTACATGAGTTAAAGTGACAAATTTGATCCTTTGTTGTACTAAAAACCATTCCACTGAAATAAGCCATAGCATGAGGTTTTTCACAGTATTAAAGTGATCAAACAATTTTGTATTGATTGCATGCAAAGGTAAAGTAAATAAATGGCAAACACACTCAAGGTTTTCTTATACAATGATGCCTTTCTGTGTTCCTATTTCTTGGTCTAATCAATGTTGGTGTTAAATCCATTCTCAATTTTCATATTCTACAAAACTCTCTTAAATCTTTTTCGATAAACAATTTTTAATTCTTATATTATATATTACAGTTACAGCATGTAAGTCAGACAACGATTGTCGAAATTTCGAGTGCCCCCTTATCATTCATGGATTTTTGTGTAAATCGTGTTTGTATGTGCTTTAAGGTTATAATGTATAGGTAAAAAAAAAATTATATGTTATTGTTACAGCCTTTAATTTTTATATTTGCTCATAACATCAAAATGTTGTTTCCTCTTATATTTAATTTCTCTATTATGTTAAGGCTTCAACACTCAATTTGTTTAGTTTTGTTCACTTGTGAGTTATATATGTGCGTGTGTGTTTAAGGATATATATATTTTAGTGTTTCATATATCATCTAAGAAACTTAAATTAATTGAATATAGTTTTTATGAGAAGAAAGTGATTTATTGAGTTTACACTTTCAATTGTTTTCATGAGAATGCACACTATGAATATATACAATCTAGAGGGGTGTTGCACTTTACATATGGCATATAGCATAACCTCTCAATCCATATTTTCCTAAGTTAACTTTGACCCCACATGAATTTCAAGTAGTGCATGTTTTGGCATTGAAAGTTTATCCATATATATATATGATTTACGAACGTGTGTTAATCTATGTATGACTTTATTCATTTTACATGATGAAAGATAAACTCGCATCTTCCTTATGTCTCCTCTATAATATATTTGTATGTAGGTTAAATTCAACATGATCAAGACAAGCAATCAATGGAGGTTTTCTTGTGGAACTGAAGTAATAGAGGCTTGTACTTCACTTTATTTTAAGAATTTTTTTTACCGTCGTTGATTTTGTGCTATGGGTAGAGATCTTTGAACTTCACTATTATCTTTTGAATGAGTTACTCTATTTAATAATTGTTTGTATTGTTTAAGATTTAGTGTTTACACTTGCTTTATTTTTTAGTTTTCAATGTTATGAGTTATAATATTATTGTTTTTATTTATAAAAAAATCATATTTTTGAAACGTGAAAAATTAGTGTTTGTTCACGTTTTAATTTTAATTACTATCTCCATTCTTAATTAAAAAGATTATTTTTCTTCAAATAGTAAGAATACTATCTACATCCTTATTTATAAATTTTCTTTTTCTACAAATATTAAGAAAAGTAGGTGTTGAATATAAGGTCTCAATTTTTTATGTTGATGTTTTTAAAATAACTTTTATATACATGAATATTTTCAATTGGACTTTTTCGCTTTTCAACATAAATTAATGGTATTAATAGGGATGTGTTTGAAAAAAAATCAAATACAAC
>PGTU02004444.1:0-59848 GCA_002896215.2 Cicer echinospermum
TTCATCATGATTATTTCAATTTCATAGTTTTCCCTAACTAGTTTACTTTAAAATCAACTAATTAACTCTTTCAATTCTATTCAAAAAATAATGAATCAGAGTATTCGCAATTCACAAATAGTTAATATTGTTAAACAAAAGAAACTCCTAAAGCCAGACACTTGGGTGTTTACTACCCAAAAATAATTCTAGTTGGTATAACTTTAGGGACGCTTGCGAAAACCTCACCCAAAGTCACACCAGTACAAAAGTATCTCGGAGCCTCCAACGCATGGTTTGTACTTCAATCGACGTTTTCCTACTAGGTTGGTTCTGCGAACATTATTCGTCAGTACACATTATTGTGACTTCCTTCAAATGTAAGGGCATCTCCACAGAGCAAATAAGCCATGATATAGTTGTTATAGGCAAAAATATAAATAAATCATTTAACTTCATTTAACAGTTAAAATCACAAAGCACCAAAGATACAAATCAACAAAAGTGCACAATCCTATTTGTTATACTATATGTCAATGTATGATTTGGAATATCACCACCATGTTAGAGTAAATAGTCCACTATTCACCAATAACCACCGTTGACTGTCCCACCATTGGACAAAATGTCTACAAGGTTTCATGTTCAGTACCTCACCGTGAGTATTTTTCTGAATCATGTTGCCTTGCAAGAAACTAATGTACTCTCGCGACTAGTCCAGGCCACCAATTGCATTGCATAAAGTCATCACCTTAGTAACAAAATAGATCACTCAACCTGAGCGTCCAAAACGATTCAACTTTGTCCTAAACCAAACTGGTTTAGACACAAAGCATCACCTAGAATAATCAGCACATATCAAACACAACTATTATAAAAACATATCATATATGTTTATTTCTCTACTATTTGAACATGTCAAACACAACCATTATAATGACGTATCATATAACATTGATTTATTTTTGAAGTTAACACACAAACATAACCAATACATAAACATCACAGTGCATCTTATATGAACAATAATTCGAGTAGAAAACGAATGGAGTGATGCCCGTTACCGTTATGAGTGTCGTTATTAAGTTCATATGTGTAGTGTCTTGGGTCCAAAAACGTTACACCTTCACAAATTAATTTACTACTCAATTAGTGTAAAACTTATCTTATCCTTAATTCCTATTCAAGTTTGGCATTACTTAAGGTTTTAGGACATGCCATTTCTTTATATTTTTAAAAGATTACAAATTCTCTCAATTAACAAGCCATACAAACAAGTAAACAATAAAAAGGATTTGAGTCTATATTTAGTGCATCATGCAAATCCAATAAAATAAAGAAAAAAGTAATTTTTCAAATATTTCTGTTTGGACCCAAAATTCTAATAGAACAGCATCAAGGATCCTAAGACTTAATTAGTTCACTTCCAAAAAATTAACAAAAAAAAGTTATCGACACTTCAACACTAAATTCATTTTAATATTACAAAATATAAATTAACAACTCTATCATAAAATTATTTTTATTTTGTAAATCAACACAACATTCACACAATCCTCTCATACAAAAAATCACAACTTTAACATTCCAAAAAATAATATAACGACAACTCTTCAACACATTTATTATATCTAGAAATATTGTTATTTTAACATAAATAAAGTTTCTAAAAATTTCATTCAACACACAAACTAATCACAACATAAAATTTTAACCAAATAAAAATTGAGTTTTTAGCCAAATAACTACTTCTATTGATTAAAAACACAATTTTATCTTTATACGACTTTACCGAATGAAAATTAATTTTTGACATAGATAAACATTTTATCTAATTAAAATAGATTTTTATATCAATGTCATAAGAAAATCAAGATCACTGCTAAGAAAATAAATCGCATACACAATTTTACTTTTAAAAATAAAAGAATTTTCCCTACACAATAATAATAATAATTAATAATAATTAATATACATAATAAATAATAATAATAATAATAAATAATAATAATCAATAATAATGGTAATAATAATATCAAAACACCATTTTCAAAATTATCCATCATCACCAAGCCATTTACTAAAATCAATTTTTTTTATAAGTGACAACAATCACAATTTTACCATAAATCAATTTAAATTTTCACACAGAAGATCAAGAAGGATTCTGTTCTAACTAACAATGAAAATGGTTAGACACAGTAAATATGATTGTAATTAAAGAGTTCTTACATTGAGGGATGATTCACTAACTCCTTTTGGAGTTATCTTAATAAATTTCTTCTTTTTTCTTCTCCCAAACCTTTTCTTTTTCTTATCTTTCTTGCATATAGGTTGCTGCATGAGTATTCATATTGAGAATGGGAGACTCGGTTTTTTCATTCTTCTATCACTAGAGTTAAGAGAGAATTTAACCTAAAGCCCATTAAGAACCAACATATGCACTCCCATTAAGTTATTTGATTTTAAACGTCTTCTTTCTTTTCTAGTATTAATGTATATATTATAAGGTATTTTTTTTTTCAAATACCTTAGCAAAATATTCAGTCAAATTAAATACATCATGTCATACATATATATATTTTTCAAAAATATATATTGAATAAAAAATATAATTATAATAATAATAATAATAACAAAACAAATAGACTCCTACAATTCAAAATATTGTGCCACCTCATTCAAATATTGCCACATAAAAAAAATTGATGTGGCACATCTAATAAACACTCTTCCTCTTTCTTATTGCAATATATTTTTTGCAAAAATTTTATTACATTTTTTTCATATAATATTTTGTTGAACTATTCATTTGCCATAAGTTACAAATTACAATATAACAAATCTATTATATAATATATATATATATACTAATATATTAAAATAGACTCCGACAATTTAAAATATTATTCCACCTCATTCTAATATTACCACGTCAGAAAAAATTGATGTGGCACATCTAAGAAACACTCTTCCTCTTTCTTATTGCAATTTATTTTTGGCACAAATTTTATTGCATTTATTTCATACAATATTTGTGGAACATTCATGTGTCATAAGTTACAAATTACAATATAATCAATATCAAATATTTGACACTGATTGCTCCTCAATTATTATTGATAACGTTATTTCTCCATAATCTATTATCTATTATCTATTATTTATTTTAAAATATAACTCCTACAATTCAAAATATGGTAGCCACCTCATTCAAATATTGCCACATCTAACGAAACACTCTTACTCTTTCTGGTATTGCAATTTATTTTTTAGCACAAACTTTATTACATTATTTTCATATAATATTTTGTGGAACTATTCATGTGTCATAAGTTACAAATTACAATATAATAAAAATCAATATTCGACACTCATTTGTCCTCAATTATTATTGATAATTGGTTATTTCTCCATAAATATCTTCAAACTGAATATAACATTGTATCATTACTGGTAAAAAAATATTTTAATGAAATCTATATATCTATCACATGTCACTTATTAAATAACTAAAATATATTTTAAATCAATAAGAGAGATCTAATTTAGAATTAGGCCAACAATTTGTTTTTTCTTTATTTCTTCTTATATCATTACTGATATCTATCACATGTCACCTATAGATAACTAAAATTAATATTTAAATCAATAGCGAATATATAATTTTAGAATTAGGCCGACAACAATTGTTTTTCTATTTTTCTTTATATAGACCAGTACTCTGATGTGGACTTAGAGAAAAATTTATATATTTTCTGATAATATTGATATTATTCAAGTTAAATAACAAATTTAAAAACAACAAAATGAATCTCTAAATTAGCAACATTTAAAATAACAAATACCTTAATAATATTCATAAAAATAATAATAAAAAATAAAAATGTGTGTATAGAATAATATATATATATATAAATAGGTTGGTCTATCACGTCTCATAGATTTTGTAAGTCTGAGTCTGATCTATTTAAATTAATAGGCTTTTTAAAAAGATTGAATAATAAACCTTTTTATTAAACAAGTCAGGGCCTAAATATGTGAGACCATAGCCATGACCGTCATCAAACACCATCATCAATATTTACCTTTGTGTAGCATAAAGATTTTTTTGTTCTTTTAAGATAAATTTTTTTACCCCATACCCCTTAATTATACCTATACCCCCAATCAGGAATGAAATGACGTTTTACCTTCGTTTTAAATAATTAAACTTCAAAAAAAAATACCATTTTTTATTTCAAGTTTCACCGGAACCGAAAATTGAGTTTTTTTTCTAACTTCCGGAGAACTTTGAATACAAGTTTTCCGTACAAAGATATACTCCAGAACTTGTTTGAAGTTCTCCGTTACAGAAGCCTCTTTCGGAAAACATTTTTTTGAAGTTCTCCGGTATAGAAGCCTCTTCCGAAAACATTTTTTTGAAGTTCTCTGGACAAAAAACACTATTCTGGAAAACTTTTTTTGAATTTCTTCTCACGGTACCGAGTCTTGTTCTGGGAAACTTGAGGCTTAATATTTCCGACAACGACGACGATTTATGGTGTATTAATTATTAATTGTGTTGTATAATTAATTAATTATTACGGTGTAGATTATATTTATGATATAATTATTTATAGTAGTACTTATTATTTAATGGTGTATTAATTATTAATTATTTATGGTATATTATATTTTAAAAATTGTGTGTACCGGAAGTCTTTTTTAGAAAGTTTTCCAGAAAAACTTTATGTACCGGAAATCTATCCAATAAAGTCTTTTGGTAAAAATTTTTCTGTTCCGGAAAACTTGAGAACATTTTCAGAAATAATGTGTGTACCGGAATTCTTCAAAAAAGTTTTTCGAAGTTACCGTAAACTTTTATCTCGGAAAAGGATAAAATGATTAAAAAAACTAACTTTAAATCGATAAAATAGTAAAAAAAAAAATATAAAAAAAGGCTATAATTGGCATTTTCATAAAATTATGGGGGGTATAGATATAGACATGGGCGGACAGGGTAAATTTTTCTTAAGATAATAGTCAAACTTTCTTGAACGATGTCTGAGAAAATTAATGCAATTTTATGTAGTGTAGAATTGATAGATTGAATAATTTAATTTAATTGTATGATTTCTTTGGATAAATTAATTTTATAATTTTATTTGGTACATATTTTTGTTTTTAGTAAATTTATCCTATGTATTCAATTATTTACTATTTTAATATTACTAATTATTACTATTATTATTAATAAATTTAGTGCACATTTTTTGATTATTTACTTTCGTATAAGTTCTATTATTTCATTTAAGATAAATTTTTAATTGTTAATAATTTTACCATAAAAGTAATAATTCCTAAAGAGTATTAATTCATAGAAATTATTGCCTTAGTCATTAACAGATATAAATTTATGCATATTTTAAGATAATAATTAATATTCAAAGAAAATAAAATGAAGACTCTAATTGAGATTTGATTTTTTAATAAAATAAAAATGAAATAGACACTTATGTGTTACATAAAATGGTAAACTATCTTGCCCTATAAATTAAGGGATGCTTTGTAGTGGTTGATCATCTTAAAAACTTATAAAAAACCTAAGTGTATAGTGTATACAAATAGTTAAATTAAGATGACGGGGAAGAAGATTATTGCTTTTTTTAACGCTTGTAATGGTTTTAGGCTTTGCAAGCTGTGACAACATTGGATGCACGTCAAATTGATGACATCAGTTGCTCTGAGGCTATTGTTTTGTTGGTGCCATGTGTACCTTTTTGACAGGATTAGGCCCAACCAACACCATCTACTTCCTGTTGTGAAGGAGCACAAAATTTAAATCAAAAGGCGGACACCACTTCAGGTTCGACGTGATGTTTGTGAATGTCTCAAAGGAGCTTCAATGAAATTTGGCGTTAAAACCCGGACAAAACAAAACAACTCCCACAACTTTGTAACATTAGTCTTTCTTTTACGTTGGATCCTAACATTGACTGCAACACGTAAGTTTGCCTTTCTCTTTTCTTGCTAAATAACATAAAATCATATACATTTTTTAAAAACAATTGTTAATATTATATAATTTTTTTCTATATAGAAAGACTTAAAATGATGACTATTTTTTATTATTACAACCCATCTTATTGTTATTTTTATTTATCCACAGGATTCCATAATTCTACCATATGGGTCAAGCATACCACGAAGTAGCTAGAAGTACAACAACAAAAACTTAATAGCAATGAGCAAAGTGAAAAGTCTGTATACCAACTCTTTAAAGTTGGATAATTTTTTAGCTCTATATTTATGAAAATTTAAATCATATTTATTTGTTATCTATTTTCTGTTTTTTAAATTTCTGAAGTGTAATATTATTTTTTTGGAATTCTATTATACAACAATTACATTAAAAAAATATAATTTTAATTTATAAAATACTGAAAATTTTTTACTCTACCAACCAACAAACACATAAAACATGTATTTCTACATGAACATCATTTTCTTCCTTTTATAAAAAAAAAATAAATGCTAACAACTCGATAAAATATATATATAAAATTTCATCACGATTATATTCAATTTCATAGTTTTCCCTAACTAGTTTACTTTAAAATCAACTAATAACTCTTTCAATCTATTTCAAAAATAATGAATCAGAGTATTCGCATACAAAATAAGTTAATATGTTTAAACAAAAGAAACTCCTAAAGCCAGAACACTTGGTGTTTTACTACCCAAAATAAATCCTAGTTGGTCATAACTTAGGACGCTTGTCGAAAACTCACCCAAAAAGTCTAACACCAGTACAAAAGTATCTCGGAGCCTCCAACGGCATGGTATTGTACTTCATCGCGTTTCTCCTACTAGGTTGGTCTGCGACATTATTCGCTCAAGTAACACTATATGTGACGTCCTGTCAAATGTAAGGGTCATCTCCACAGAGCAAATAAGCATGCATATATAGTTGTTATAGCAAAAATATAAATAAATCATTTACTTCATTTAACAGTTAAAATCACAAAGCACCAAAGATACAAATCAACAAAAGTGCACAAATCCTATTTGTTATACTATATGTCAATGTATGATTTTGGAATATCACCACCATGTAGAGTAAATAGTCCCACTATTGCACAATATACCACCGTTGGACTTGTCCCACCATTGGACAAATTCTCTACAGGGTTTCATGTTCAGTACCTCACCGTTGAGTATTTTTCTGAATCATGTTGCCTTTGCAAGAAACTATCGTCACGTACTCGCGACTAGGTCCAGGCCACCAATTGCATGCATAAATGTCATCACCTTAGTAACAAAATAAATCACTCAACCTGAGCGTCCAAAACGATTCAACTTTGTCCTAAACCAAACTGGTTTAGACACAAAGTCATCACCTCGAATAATCACAACATATCAAACACAACTATTATAAAAACATATCATATATGTTTATTTTTTCTACTATTTGAACATGTCAAACACAACCATTATAATGACGTATCATATAACATTGATTTATTTTGAAGTTAACACAAAAACATAACCAATACATAACATCACAGTGCATTTATATGACATATAATTCGAGTAGGAAAACGAATGGAGTGATGCCGTTACCGTTATGAGTGTCGTTATTAAGGTTCATATGTAGTGGTCTTGGCTCCAAAAACGTTACACCTTCACAAATTAATTTACTACTCAATTAGTGTTAAAACTTATCTTATCCTTAATTCCTATTCAAGGTTTGGCGTTAACTTAAGGTTTTAGGACATGCCATTTCTTTATATTTTTAAAAGATACAAATTCTCTCAAATTAACAAACATACAAACAAGTAACAATAAAAAGAGATTTTGAGTCTATATTTAGTGCATCATTGCAAATCCAATAAAATAAAGAAAAATGTATTTTTTCAAAATATTTCTTTTGGACCAAAATTCTAATAGAACAAGCATCAAGGATCCCTAAGACTTAATTAGTTCACTTCAAAAAATTAACAAAAAAAAGTTAACGACACTTCAACACAAAATTCATTTAATTATTACAAAATAAATTAACAACTCTATCATAAAATTATTTTTATTTTGTAAAATCAACACAACATTCACACAATCCTCTCATAAAAATCACAACTTTAACATTCCAAAAAATAATTATAACGACAACTTTCAACCCATTTATTATATCTAGAAATATTGTTATTTTTAACATAAATAAAGTTTCTAAAAAATTTCTTCAACACACAAACTATCACAACATAAAATTTTAACCAAATAAAAATTGAGTTTTTAGCCAATAACTACTTCTATTGATTAAAACACAATTTTATCTTTATAACGACTTTTACCGAATGAAAATTAATTTTTGACATAGATAAACATTTTATCTAATTAAAATAGATTTTTATATCAATGTCATAAGAAAATCAAGATCACTGCTAAGAAAATAAATCGCATATCACAATTTTACTTTTAAAAATAAAGAATTTTCCTACACAATAATAATAATAATAATAATAATAATAATAATAATAATAATAATAATAATAATAATAATAATAGTGATAATATTAATAAAATAATATAATAAACACCATTTTCAAAATTATCCATCATCACCAAGCCATTTACTAAAATCATTTTTTTTTACTAGTGACAACAATCACAATTTTACCATAAAAATCAATTTATTTTCCACAGAAGATCAAGAAAGGATTCTGTTCTACTAACAATGAAAAATGGTTAGACACAGTAAATATGATTGTAATTAAAGAGTTCTTACTTGAGGGGATGATTCACTAACTCCTTTTGAGGTTTTCTTTAATTTCTTCCTTTTTCTCTCCCAAACCTTTTCTTTTTTCTTTCTTTCTTGCATATAGGTTGCTATGAGTATTCATATTGAGAATGGGAGACGTCGGTTTTTTTCTTCTTCTATCACTAGAGTTAGGGAATTTAACCTAAGCCCATTAAGACCCTAAATATTCACTCCCAAATTAAAGTAATTTTGTTTTTAACGTCTTCTTTCTTTTTCTAGTATTAATGTTATTATTATAAGTATTTTTTTTTCAAATACTTAGCAAAATATTCAGTCAAAATAAATACATCATGTCATACATATATATATTTTTCAAAAATATATATTGAATAATAAATAATAATAATATCAATAATAATATAATAATAATAATAATAATAACAAAAACAAATAGACTCCTACAATTCAAAATATTGTGCCACCTCATTCAAATATTGCCACATAGAAAAAAAATTGATGTGGCACATCTAATTAAACACTCTTCCTCTTTCTTATTGCAATTTATTTTTTGCAACAAACTTTTATTACATTTTTTTCATATAATATTTTGTTGAACTATTCATTGCCATAAGTTTACAAATTACAAATATATCATTATATATCATATTATTCGATACTATATATATATCCTAAAATAGACTCCGACAATTTAAAATATTATTCCACCTCATTCTAATATTTCAGTCAGAAAAAATTGATGTGGCACATCTAAGAAACATCTTCCTTCTTCTTATTGCAATTTATTTTTGGCACAAATTTATTGCATTTATTTCATACAATATTTTTGTGAACTATTCATGTTCATAAGTTACAAATTACAATATAATCAATATCAATTATTTGACACTCATTGCTCCTCAATTATTATTGATAACGGTTATTTCTCCATAAATCTATTATCTATTATCTATTATTTATTTTAAAATAGACTCCTACAATTCAAAATATGGTGCCACCTCATTCAATATTGCCACATCTAACGAACACTCTTACTCTTTCTTATTGCAATTTATTTTAGCACAAACTTTATTACATTATTTTCATATAATATTTTGTGGAACTATTCATGTGTCATAAGTTACAAATTACAATATAATAAATATCAATTATTCGACACTCATTTGTCCTCAATTATTATTGATAACGGTTATTTCTCCATAAATATCTTCAAACTGAATATAACATTGTATCATTACTGGTAAAAAAAAATATTTTAATGAAATCTATAATATCTATCACATGTCACTTATTAGATAACTAAAATTAATATTTAAATCAAATAGAGAGATCTAATTTAGAATTAGGCCAACAATTTGTTTTTCTATTTTTTCTTATTATATCATTACTGATATCTATCACATGTCACCTATTAGATAACTAAAATTAATATTTAAATCAAATAGCGAAATATAATTTAGAATTAGGCCGACAATTTGTTTTTCTATTTTTTCTTATTAGACCAGTACTGATGTGGACTTAGAGAAAAATTTATATATTTTCTGAAATATTGATATTATTCAAATAACAAATTTAAAACAAACACAAATGAACTCATAATTAGCAAATTTAAAATAACAAATACTAATATTCATAAAAAAATAATAAAAATAAAAATGTGTATAAATAATAATATATATATATATAAATAGGTTGGTCTATCACGTCTCATAGATTTTTTTTGTAAGTCTGAGTCTGATCTATTTAAATTAATAGGCTTTTAAAAAAGATTGAATATAACCTTTTTATTAAACAAGTCAGGGCCTAAATATGTCAGACCATAGGCCATGACCGTCATCAAAACAACCATCATCAATATTTACCTTTGTGTAGCATAAGATTTTTTGTTCTATTTAAGATAAATTTTTTTACCCCATACCCCTTAATTATACCTATACCCCAAATCAGGAATGAAATGAGTTTTTACCTTCGTTTAAATAATAAAACTTCAAAAAAAAATTACCATTTTTTATTTCAAGTTTTCCGGAACCGAAAATTGAGTTTTTTTCTAAACTTCCGGAGAACTTGAATACAAGTTTTCCGGTACAAATATATACTCCAGAAAACTTGTTTGAAGTTCTCGTTACAGAAGCCTCTTTCGGAAAACATTTTTTTGAAGTTCTCCGGTATAGAAGCTCTTTCGGAAAACATTTTTTGAAGTTCTCTGGCACAAAACACTATTCTGGAAAACTTTTTTGAATTTCTCCGGTACCGAGTCTTGTTCTGGGAAACTTGAGGCTTAATATTTCCGACAACGACGACGATTTATGGTGTATTAATTATTAATTGTGTTGTATTAATTATTAATTATTACGGTGTATTTATTATTTATGATATATTATTTATAGTGTAATTATTATTTAATGGTGTATTAATTATTAATTATTTATGTTATATTATTATTTTAAAAATTGTGTGTACCGAAAGTCTTTTTTAGAAAGTTTTCCAGAAAAACTTTATGTACCGGAAATCTATCCAATAAAGTCTTTTGGTAAAAATTTTCTGTTCCGGAAAACTTGAGAACATTTTCAGAAAATAATGTGTGTACCGGAATTCTTCAAAAAAGTTTTCCGAAAGTTATCGTAAAACTTTTATCTGCCGAAAAGGATAAAATGATTAAAAAAACTAACTTTAAATCGATAAAATAGTAAAAATAAAAATTAAAAAAAGGTATAATTGGCATTTTCATAAAATTATGGGGGTATAGATATAGATATGGGCGGACAGGGTAAATTTTTCTTAAGATAATAGTCAAACTTTTTGTACGATTGTCTGAGAAAATTAATGCAATTTTATGTAGTGTTGAATTGAGAGATTGAATAATTTAATTTAATTGTATGATTTCTTTGGATAAATTAATGTTATAATTTTATTTGGTACATATTTTTGTTTTTAGTAAATTTATCCTATGTATTCAATTATTACTATTATTTAATAATATTATTATTATTATTAATAAATTTAGTGCACATTTTTGATTATTTACTTTCGTATTTAGATGATGTTAAATTAGTTCTAATAAGTATTATTTCATTTAAGATAAATTTTTAATTGTTAATAATTTTTACCATAAAAGTAATAATTCCTAAAGAGTATTAATTCATAGAAATTATTGCCTTAGTCATTAACAGATATAATTTATGCATATTTAAGATAATAATTAATATTCAAAAGAAAATAAAAAATGAAGACTCTAATGAGATTTGATTTTTTAATAAATAAAAATGAAATAGACACTTATGTGTTACCATAAAATGGTAAACTATCTTGCCTATAAATTAAGGGATGCTTGTAGTGGTTGATCATCTTAAAACTTTATAAAAACCTAAAGTGTATAGTGTATACAAATAGTTAAATTAAGATGACGGGGAAGAAGATTATTGCTTTTTTTAACGCTTGTAATGGTTTTAGGCTTGCAAGCTGTGACAACATTGGATGCACGTCAAATTGATGACATCAGTTGCTCTGAGGCTATTGTTTTATTGGTGCCATGTGTACCTTTTTTGACAGGATTAGGCCAACCAACACCATCTACTTCCTGTTGTGAAGGAGCACAAAATTTAAATCAAAAGGCGGACACCACTCAGGTTCGACGTGATGTTTGTGAATGTCTCAAAGGAGCTTCAATGAAATTTGGCGTTAACCCGGACAAAACAAAACAACTCCCACAACTTTGTAACATTAGTCTTTCTTTTACGTTGGATCCTAACATTGACTGCAACACGTAAGTTTGCCTTTCTCTTTTCTTGCTAAATAACATAAAATCATATACATTTTTTTAAAACAATTGTTAATATTTAATAATTTTTTTCTATATAGAAAGACTTAAAATGATGACTCTTTTTTTTATTACAAACCCATCTTATGGTTATTTTTATTTATCCACAGGATTCCATAATTCTACCATATGGGTCAAGCATACCACGAAGTAAGCTAGAAGTACAACAACAAAAACTTTATAGCAATAAGCAAAGTGAAAAGTTGTACCAACTCTTTAAAGTTGGATATTTTTTAGCTCTATATTTATGAAAATTTGAATCATATTTATTTGTTATCTATTTTCTGTTTTTAAATTTCTGAAGTGTAATAATATTATTTTTTTGGAATTCTATTATACAAAAAATTACTAAAAAAACATAATTTTAATTTATAAAATACTGAAAATTTTTACTCTACCAAACCAACAAACACATAAAACATGTTTTCTACATGAACATCATTTTCTTCCTTTAAAAAAAAAAATAAATGCTAACAACTCGATAAAAATATATATAAAATTTCATCACGATTATTTCAATTTCATAGTTTTCCCTAACTAGTTTACTTTAAAATCAACTAATAACTCTTTCAATTCTATTTCAAAAATAATGAATCAGAGTATTCGCAATTACAAAATAAGTTAATATGTTAAACAAAAGAAACTCCTAAAGCCAGAACACTTGGTGTTTTACTACCCAAAAATAAATCCTAGTTGGTCATAACTTAGGACGCTTGTCGAAAACTCACCCAAAAAGTCTAACACCAGTACAAAAGTATCTCAGAGCCTCCAACGGCATGGTATTGTACTTCATCGCGTTTCTCCTACTAGGTTGGTCTGCGACATTATTCGCTCAAGTAACACTATATGTGACGTCCTGTCAAATGTAAGGGTCATCTCCACAGAGCAAATAAGCATGCATATATAGTTGTTATAGCAAAAATATAAATAAATCATTTACTTCATTTAACAGTTAAAATCACAAAGCACCAAAGATACAAATCAACAAAAGTGCACAAATCCTATTTGTTATACTATATGTCAATGTATGATTTTGGAATATCACCACCATGTAGAGTAAATAGTCCCACTATTGCACAATATACCACCGTTGGAGTTGTCCCACCATTGGACAAATTCTCTACAGGGTTTCATGTTCAGTACCTCACCGTTGAGTATTTTTCTGAATCATGTTGCCTTTGCAAGAAACTATCGTCACGTACTCGCGACTAGGTCCAGGCCACCAATTGCATGCATAAATGTCATCACCTTAGTAACAAAATAAATCACTCAACCTGAGCGTCCAAAACGATTCAACTTTGTCCTAAACCAAACTGGTTTAGACACAAAGTCATCACCTCGAATAATCACAACATATCAAACACAACTATTATAAAAACATATCATATATGTTTATTTTCTACTATTTGAACATGTCAAACACAACCATTATAATGACGTATCATATAACATTGATTTATTTTGAAGTTAACACAAAAACATAACCAATACATAACATCACAGTGCATTTATATGACATATAATTCGAGTAGGAAAATGAATGGAGTGATGCTGTTACCGTTATGAGTGTCGTTATTAAGGTTCATATGTAGTGGTCTTGGCTCCAAAAACGTTACACCTTCACAAATTAATTTACTACTCAATTAGTGTTAAAACTTATCTTATCCTTAATTCCTATTCAAGGTTTGGCGTTAAATTAAGGTTTTAGGACATCCCATTTCTTTATATTTTTAAAAGATACAAATTCTCTCAAATTAACAAACATACAAACAAGTAAGAATAAAAAGAGATTTTGAGTCTATATTTAGTGCATCATTGCAAATCCAATAAAATAAAGAAAAATGTATTTTTTCAAATATTTCTTTTGGACCAAAATTCTAATAGAACAAGCATCAAGGATCCCTAAGACTTAATTAGTTCACTTCCAAAAAATTAACAAAAAAAAGTTAACGACACTTCAACACAAAATTCATTTTAATTATTACAAAATAAATTAACAACTCTATCATAAAATTATTTTTATTTTGTAAATCAACACAACATTCACACAATCCTCTCATAAAAATCACAACTTTAACATTCCAAAAAATAATTATAACGACAACTTTCAACCCATTTATTATATCTAGAAATATTGTTATTTTTAACATAAATAAAGTTTCTAAAAATTTCTTCAACACACAAACTATCACAACATAAAATTTTAACCAAATAAAAATTGAGTTTTTAGCCAATAACTACTTCTATTGATTAAAACACAATTTTATCTTTATAACGACTTTTACCGAATGAAAATTAATTTTTGACATAGATAAACATTTTATCTAATTAAAATAGATTTTTATATCAATGTCATAAGAAAATCAAGATAACTGTTAAGAAAATAAATCGCATATCACAATTTTACTTTTAAAACTAGAGAATTTTCCTACACAATATAATAATAATAATAATAATAATAATAATAATAATAATAATAATAATAATAATAATAATAATAATAATAATAATAATAATAATAATAATAATAATAATAATAATAATAATAATATCAATAATAATATCAAAACCCCATTTTCAAAATTATCCATCATCACAAAGCCATTTACTAAAATCATTTTTTTTTTACTAGTGACAACAATCACAATTTTTACCATAAAAATCAATTTATTTTCTACAGAAGATCAAGAAAGGATTTTGTTCTACTAACAATGAAAAATGGTTAGACACAGTAAATATGATTGTAATTAAAGATATCTTACTTGAGGGGATGATTCACTAACTCCTTTTGAGGTTTTCTTTAATTTCTTCCTTTTTCTCTCCCAACCCTTTTCTTTTTCTTTCTTTCTTGCATATAGGTTGCTATGAGTATTCATATATATTGAGAATGGGAGACGTCGGTTTTTTTCTTCTCCTATCACTAGAATTAGGGAATTTAACCTAAGCCCATTAAGACCCTAAATATTCACTCCCAAATTAAAGTAATTTTGTTTTTAACATCTTCTTTATTTTCTAGTATTAATGTTATTATTATAAGTATTTTTTTTTTTCAAATACTTAGCAAAATATTCAGTCAAATTAAAAATACATCATGTCATACACATATATATTTTTCAAAAATATATATTGAATAAAAAAATATAATAATATAATAATAATAATAATAATAATAATAATAATAATAACAAAACAAATAGACTCCTACAATTCAAAATATTGTGCCACCTCATTCAAATATTGCCACATAAAAAAAAATTTGATGTGGCACATCTAATAAACACTCTTCCTCTTTCTTATTGCAATATATTTTTTGCAAAAATTTTATTACATTTTTTTCATATAATATTTTGTTGAACTATTCATTTGCCATAAGTTACAAATTACAATATATAATAAATCTAATATATATATATATATATATATTAAAATAGACTCCGACAATTTATAAATATTATGCCACCTCATTCTAATATTACCACGTCAGAAAAAATTGATGTGGCACATCTAACAAACACTCTTCCTCTTTCTTATTGCAATTTATTTTTGGCACAAATTTTATTGCATTTATTTCATAAAATATTTTGTGGAACTATTCATGTGCCATAAGTTACAAATTACAATATAATCAATATCAATTATTTGACACTCATTGCTCCTCAATTATTATTGATAACGGTTATTTCTCCATAAATCTATTATCTATTATCTATTATTTATTTTAAAATAGACTCCTACAATTCAAAATATGGTGCCACCTCATTCAAATATTGCCACATCTAACGAACACTCTTACTCTTTCTTATTGCAATTTATTTTTAGCACAAACTTTATTACATTATTTTCATATAATATTTTGCGGAACTATTCATGTGTCATAAGTTACAAATTACAATATAATAAATATCAATTATTCGACACTCATTTGTCCTCAATTATTATTGATAACGGTTATTTCTCCATAAATATCTTCAAACTGAATATAACATTGTATCATTAGTGGTAAAAAAAATATTTTAATGAAATCTATAATATCTATCACATGTCACTTATTAGATAACTAAAATTAATATTTAAATCAAATAGAGAGATCTAATTTAGAATTAGGCCAACAATTTGTTTTTCTATTTTTTCTTATTATATCATTACTGATATCTATCACATGTCACCTATTAGATAACTAAAATTAATATTTAAATCAAATAGCGAAATATAATTTAGAATTAGGCCGACAATTTGTTTTTCTATTTTTTCTTATTAGACCAGTACTGATGTGGACTTAGAGAAAAATTTATATATTTTCTGAAATATTGATATTATTCAAATAACAAAATTTAAAACAAACAAAATGTACTCATAATTAGCAAATTTAAAATAACAAATACTAATATTCATAAAAAAATAATAAAAAATAAAAATGTGTATAAATAATAATATATATATATATATATAAATAGGTTGGTCTATCACGTCTCATAGATTTTTTTTTTGTAAGTCTGAGTCTGATATATTTAAATTAATAGGCTTTTAAAAAAGATTGAATATAACATTTTTATTAAACAAGTCAGGGCCTAAATATGTCAGACCATAGGCCATGACCGTCATCAAAACAACCATCATCAATATTTACCTTTGTGTAGCATAAAGATTTTTTGTTCTATTTAAGATAAATTTTTTTACCCCATACCCCTTAATTATACCTATACCCCCAAATCAGGAATGAAATGACGTTTTTACCTTCGTTTAAATAATAAAACTTCAAAAAAAAATTACCATTTTTTATTTCAAGTTTTCCGGAACCGAAAATTGAGTTTTTTTTCTAAACTTCCGGAGAACTTGAATACAAGTTTTCCGGTACAAAGATATACTCCAGAAAACTTGTTTGAAGTTCTCCGTTACAGAAGCCTCTTCCGGAAAACATTTTTTTGAAGTTCTCCGGTATAGAAGCCTCTTCCGGAAAACATTTTTTGAAGTTCTCTGGCACAAAACACTGTTCTGGAAACTTTTTTGAATTTCTCCGGTACCGAGGCTTGTTCTGGGAAACTTGAGGCTTAATATTTCAGACAACGACGATGATTTGGTATGGTGTATTAATTATTAATTGTGTTGTATTAATTATTAATTATTACGGTGTATTTATCATTTTTGATATATTATTTATAGTGTAATTATTATTTAATGGTGTATTAATTATTAATTATTTATGGTATGTTATTATTTTTAAAAATTGTGTGTACCGGAAGTCTTTTTTAGAAAGTCTTCCAGAAATACCGGAAATCTATCCAATAAAGTCTTTTGGTAAAAATTTTCTGTTCCGGAAAACTTGAGAACATTTTCAGAAAATAATGTGTGTACCGGAATTCTTCAAAAAAGTTTTCCGAAAGTTACCGTAAAACTTTTATCTGCCGAAAAGGATAAAATGATTAAAAAAAACTAATTTTAAATCGATAAAATAGTAAAAAAAAAATTATAAAAAAAGGTATAATTGGCATTTTCATAAAATTATGGGGGTATAGATATAGATATGGGCGGACAGGGTAAATTTTTCTTAAGATAATAGTCAAACTTTTTGAACGATTGTGTGAGAAAATTAATGCAATTTTATGTAGTGTTGAATTGATAGATTGAATAATTTAATTTAATTGTATGATTTCTTTGGATAAATTAATGTTATAATTTTATTTGGTACATATTTTTGTTTTTAGTAAATTTATCCTATGTATTCAATTATTACTATTATTTTAATATTACTATTATTATACTATTATTATTAATAAATTTAGTGCACATTTTTGATTATTTACTTTCGTATTTAGATGATGTTAAATTAGTTCTAATAAGTATTATTTCATTTAAGATAAATTTTTAATTGTTAATAATTTTTACCATAAAAGTAATAATTCCTAAAGAGTATTAATTCATAGAAATTATTGCCTTAGTCATTAACAGATATAATTTATGCATATTTAAGATAATAATTAATATTCAAAAGAAAATAAAAAATGAAGACTCTAATGAGATTTGATTTTTTAATAAATAAAAATGAAATAGACACTTATGTGTTACCATAAAATGGTAAACTATCTTGCCTATAAATTAAGGGATGCTTGTAGTGGTTGATCATCTTAAAACTTTATAAAAACCTAAAGTGTATAGTGTATACAAATAGTTAAATTAAGATGACGGGGAAGAAGATTATTGCTTTTTTAACGCTTGTAATGGTTTTAGGCTTGCAAGCTGTGACAACATTGGATGCACGTCAAATTGATGACATCAGTTGCTCTGAGGCTATTGTTTTATTGGTGCCATGTGTACCTTTTTTGACAGGATTAGGCCAACCAACACCATCTACTTCCTGTTGTGAAGGAGCACAAAATTTAAATCAAAAGGCGGACACCACTCAGGTTCGACGTGATGTTTGTGAATGTCTCAAAGGAGCTTCAATGAAATTTGGCGTTAACCCGGACAAAACAAAACAACTCCCACAACTTTGTAACATTAGTCTTTCTTTTACGTTGGATCCTAACATTGACTGCAACACGTAAGTTTGCCTTTCTCTTTTCTTGCTAAATAACATAAAATCATATACATTTTTTTAAAACAATTGTTAATATTTAATAATTTTTTTTCTATATAGAAAGACTTAAAATGATGACTTTTTTTTTTATTACAAACCCATCTTATTGTTATTTTTATTTATCCACAGGATTCCATAATTCTACCATATGGGTCAAGCATACCACGAAGTAAGCTAGAAGTACAACAACAAAAACTTTATAGCAATAAGCAAAGTGAAAAGTTGTACCAACTCTTTAAAGTTGGATATTTTTTAGCTCTATATTTATGAAAATTTGAATCATATTTATTTGTTATCTATTTTCTGTTTTTAAATTTCTGAAGTGTAATAATATTATTTTTTTGGAATTCTATTATACAAAAAAATTACTAAAAAAACATAATTTTAATTTATAAAATACTGAAAATTTTTACTCTACCAAACCAACAAACACATAAAACATGTTTTCTACATGAACATCATTTTCTTCCTTTAAAAAAAAAAATAAATGCTAACAACTCGATAAAAATATATATAAAATTTCATCACGATTATTTCAATTTCATAGTTTTCCCTAACTAGTTTACTTTAAAATCAACTAATAACTCTTTCAATTCTATTTCAAAAATAATGAATCAGAGTATTCGCAATTACAAAATAAGTTAATATGTTAAACAAAAGAAACTCCTAAAGCCAGAACACTTGGTGTTTTACTACCCAAAAATAAATCCTAGTTGGTCATAACTTAGGACGCTTGTCGAAAACTCACCCAAAAAGTCTAACACCAGTACAAAAGTATCTCGGAGCCTCCAACGGCATGGTATTGTACTTCATCGCGTTTCTCCTACTAGGTTGGTCTGCGACATTATTCGCTCAAGTAACACTATATGTGACGTCCTGTCAAATGTAAGGGTCATCTCCACAGAGCAAATAAGCATGCATATATAGTTGTTTATAGCAAAAATATAAATAAATCATTTACTTCATTTAACAGTTAAAATCACAAAGCACCAAAGATACAAATCAACAAAAAGTGCACAAATCCTATTTGTTATACTATATGTCAATGTATGATTTTGGAATATCACCACCATGTAGAGTAAATAGTCCCACTATTGCACAATATACCACCGTTGGACTTGTCCCACCATTGGACAAATTCTCTACAGGGTTTCATGTTCAGTACCTCACCGTTGAGTATTTTTCTGAATCATGTTGCCTTTGCAAGAAACTATCGTCACGTACTCGCGACTAGGTCCAGGCCACCAATTGCATGCATAAATGTCATCACCTTAGTAACAAAATAAATCACTCAACCTGAGCGTCCAAAACGATTCAACTTTGTCCTAAACCAAACTGGTTTAGACACAAAGTCATCACCTCGAATAATCACAACATATCAAACACAACTATTATAAAAAACATATCATATATGTTTATTTTCTACTATTTGAACATGTCAAACACAACCATTATAATGACGTATCATATAACATTGATTTATTTTGAAGTTAACACAAAAACATAACCAATACATACATAACATCACAGTGCATTTATATGACATATAATTCGAGTAGGAAAACGAATGGAGTGATGCCGTTACCGTTATGAGTGTCGTTATTAAGGTTCATATGTAGTGGTCTTGGCTCCAAAAACGTTACACCTTCACAAATTAATTTACTACTCAATTAGTGTTAAAACTTATCTTATCCTTAATTCCTATTCAAGGTTTGGCGTTAACTTAAGGTTTTAGGACATGCCATTTCTTTATATTTTTTAAAAGATACAAATTCTCTCAAATTAACAAACATACAAACAAGTAACAATAAAAAGAGATTTTGAGTCTATATTTAGTGCATCATTGCAAATCCAATAAAATAAAGAAAAATGTATTTTTTCAAATATTTCTTTTGGACCAAAATTCTAATAGAACAAGCATCAAGGATCCCTAAGACTTAATTAGTTCACTTCCAAAAAATTAACAAAAAAAAGTTAACGACACTTCAACACAAAATTCATTTTAATTATTACAAAAATAAATTAACAACTCTATCATAAAATTATTTTTATTTTGTAAATCAACACAACATTCACACAATCCTCTCATAAAAATCACAACTTTAACATTCCAAAAAATAATTATAACGACAACTTTCAACCCATTTATTATATCTAGAAATATTGTTATTTTTAACATAAATAAAGTTTCTAAAAATTTCTTCAACACACAAACTATCACAACATAAAATTTTAACCAAATAAAAATTGAGTTTTTAGCCAATAACTACTTCTATTGATTAAAACACAATTTTATCTTTATAACGACTTTTACCGAATGAAAATTAATTTTTGACATAGATAAACATTTTATCTAATTAAAATAGATTTTTATATCAATGTCATAAGAAAATCAAGATCACTGCTAAGAAAATAAATCGCATATCACAATTTTACTTTTAAAAATAAAGAATTTTCCTACACAATAATAATAATAATAATAATAATAATAATAATAATAATAATAATAATAATAATAAATAATAATAATAATATAATAATAATAATAATAGTGGTAATAATAATATCAAAACACCATTTTCAAAATTATCCATCATCACCAAGCCATTTACTAAAATCATTTTTTTTTACTAGTGACAACAATCACAATTTTACCATAAAAATCAATTTATTTTCCACAGAAGATCAAGAAAGGATTCTGTTCTACTAACAATGAAAAATGGTTAGACACAGTAAATATGATTGTAATTAAAGAGTTCTTACTTGAGGGGATGATTCACTAACTCCTTTTGAGGTTTTCTTTAATTTCTTCCTTTTTCTCTCCCAAACCTTTTCTTTTTCTTTCTTTCTTGCATATAGGTTGCTATGAGTATTCATATTGAGAATGGGAGACGTCGGTTTTTTTCTTCTTCTATCACTAGAGTTAGGGAATTTAACCTAAGCCCATTAAGACCCTAAATATTCACTCCCAAATTAAAGTAATTTTGTTTTTAACGTCTTCTTTCTTTTCTAGTATTAATGTTATTATTATAAGTATTTTTTTTTTCAAATACTTAGCAAAATATTCAGTCAAATTAAATACATCATGTCATACATATATATATTTTTCAAAAATATATATTGAATAAAAAAAAATAATATAATATAATAATAATAATAATAATAATAATAATAATAACAAAACAAATAGACTCCTACAATTCAAAATATTGTGCCACCTCATTCAAATATTGCCACATAAAAAAAAAATTGATGTGGCACATCTAATAAACACTCTTCCTCTTTCTTATTGCAATATATTTTTTGCAAAAATTTTATTACATTTTTTTCATATAATATTTTGTTGAACTATTCATTTGCCATAAGTTACAAATTACAATATATAATATATATATATATATATATATATATATATATATATATTAAAATAGACTCCGACAATTTAAAATATTATTCCACCTCATTCTAATATTACCACGTCAGAAAAAATTGATGTGGCACATCTAAGAAACACTCTTCCTCTTTCTTATTGCAATTTATTTTTAGCACAAATTTTATTGCATTTATTTCATAAAATATTTTGTGGAACTATTCATGTGCCATAAGTTACAAATTACAATATAATCAATATCAATTATTCGACACTCATTTGTCCTCAATTATTATTGATAACGGTTATTTCTCCATAAATATCTTCAAACTGAATATAACATTGTATCATTACTGGTAAAAAAAATATTTTAATGAAATCTATAATATCTATCACATGTCACTTATTAGATAACTAAAATTAATATTTAAATCAAATAGAGAGATCTAATTTAGAATTAGGCCAACAATTTGTTTTTCTATTTTTTTCTTATTATATCATTACTGATATCTATCACATGTCACCTATTAGATAACTAAAATTAATATTTAAATCAAATAGCGAAATATAATTTAGAATTAGGCCGACAATTTGTTTTTCTATTTTTTCTTATTAGACCAGTACTGATGTGGACTTAGAGAAAAATTTATATATTTTCTGAAATATTGATATTATTCAAATAACAAATTTAAAACAAACAAAATGAACTCATAATTAGCAAATTTAAAATAACAAATACTAATATTCATAAAAAAATAATAAAAAATAAAAATGTGTATAAATAATAATATATATATATATATAAATAGGTTGGTCTATCACGTCTCATAGATTTTTTTTTGTAAGTCTGAGTCTGATCTATTTAAATTAATAGCTTTTAAAAAAGATTGAATATAACCTTTTTATTAAACAAGTCAGGGCCTAAATATGTCAGACCATAGGCCATGACCGTCATCAAAACAACCATCATCAATATTTACCT
This sequence comes from Cicer echinospermum, assembly GCA_002896215.2. Lineage (NCBI taxonomy): Eukaryota > Viridiplantae > Streptophyta > Magnoliopsida > Fabales > Fabaceae > Cicer > Cicer echinospermum. The sequence goes on from PGTU02004444.1 coordinate 23,481, forward strand.
TTGTGTAGCATAAAGATTTTTTGTTCTATTTAAGATAAATTTTTTTACCCCATACCCCTTAATTATACCTATACCCCCAAATCAGGAATGAAATGACGTTTTTACCTTCGTTTAAATAATAAAACTTCAAAAAAAAATTACCATTTTTTATTTCAAGTTTTCCGGAACCGAAAATTGAGTTTTTTTTCTAAACTTCCGGAGAACTTGAATACAAGTTTTCCGGTACAAAGATATACTCCAGAAAACTTGTTTGAAGTTCTCCGTTACAGAAGCCTCTTCCGGAAAACATTTTTTTGAAGTTCTCCGGTATAGAAGCCTCTTCCGGAAAACATTTTTTGAAGTTCTCTGGCACAAAACACTATTCTGGAAAACTTTTTTGAATTTCTCCGGTACCGAGTCTTGTTCTGGGAAACTTGAGGCTTAATATTTCCGACAACGACGACGATTTATGGTGTATTAATTATTAATTGTGTTGTATTAATTATTAATTATTACGGTGTATTTATTATTTATGATATATTATTTATAGTGTAATTATTATTTAATGGTGTATTAATTATTAATTATTTATGGTATATTATTATTTTTAAAAATTGTGTGTACCGGAAGTCTTTTTTAGAAAGTTTTCCAGAAAAACTTTATGTACCGGAAATCTATCCAATAAAGTCTTTTGGTAAAAATTTTCTGTTCCGGAAAACTTGAGAACATTTTCAGAAAATAATGTGTGTACCGGAATTCTTCAAAAAAGTTTTCCGAAAGTTACCGTAAAACTTTTATCTGCCGAAAAGGATAAAATGATTAAAAAAAACTAACTTTAAATCGATAAAATAGTAAAAAAAAATTTAAAAAAAGGTATAATTGGCATTTTCATAAAATTATGGGGGTATAGATATAGATATGGGCGGACAGGGTAAATTTTTCTTAAGATAATAGTCAAACTTTTTGAACGATTGTCTGAGAAAATTAATGCAATTTTATGTAGTGTTGAATTGATAGATTGAATAATTTAATTTAATTGTATGATTTCTTTGGATAAATTAATGTTTATAATTTTATTTGGTACATATTTTTGTTTTTAGTAAATTTATCCTATGTATTCAATTATTACTATTATTTTAATATTACTATTATTATTAATAAATTTAGTGCACATTTTTGATTATTTACTTTCGTATTTAGATGATGTTAAATTAGTTCTAATAAGTATTATTTCATTTAAGATAAATTTTTAATTGTTAATAATTTTTACCATAAAAGTAATAATTCCTAAAGAGTATTAATTCATAGAAATTATTGCCTTAGTCATTAACAGATATAATTTATGCATATTTAAGATAATAATTAATATTCAAAAGAAAATAAAAAATGAAGACTCTAATGAGATTTGATTTTTTAATAATAAATAAAAATGAAATAGACACTTATGTGTTACCATAAAATGGTAAACTATCTTGCCTATAAATTAAGGGATGCTTGTAGTGGTTGATCATCTTAAAACTTTATAAAAACCTAAAGTGTATAGTGTATACAAATAGTTAAATTAAGATGACGGGGAAGAAGATTATTGCTTTTTTAACGCTTGTAATGGTTTTAGGCTTGCAAGCTGTGACAACATTGGATGCACGTCAAATTGATGACATCAGTTGCTCTGAGGCTATTGTTTTATTGGTGCCATGTGTACCTTTTTTGACAGGATTAGGCCAACCAACACCATCTACTTCCTGTTGTGAAGGAGCACAAAATTTAAATCAAAAGGCGGACACCACTCAGGTTCGACGTGATGTTTGTGAATGTCTCAAAGGAGCTTCAATGAAATTTGGCGTTAACCCGGACAAAACAAAACAACTCCCACAACTTTGTAACATTAGTCTTTCTTTTACGTTGGATCCTAACATTGACTGCAACACGTAAGTTTGCCTTTCTCTTTTCTTGCTAAATAACATAAAATCATATACATTTTTTTAAAACAATTGTTAATATTTAATAATTTTTTTCTATATAGAAAGACTTAAAATGATGACTTTTTTTTTATTACAAACCCATCTTATTGTTATTTTTATTTATCCACAGGATTCCATAATTCTACCATATGGGTCAAGCATACCACGAAGTAAGCTAGAAGTACAACAACAAAAACTTTATAGCAATAAGCAAAGTGAAAAGTTGTACCAACTCTTTAAAGTTGGATATTTTTTAGCTCTATATTTATGAAAATTTGAATCATATTTATTTGTTATCTATTTTCTGTTTTTAAATTTCTGAAGTGTAATAATATTATTTTTTTGGAATTCTATTATACAAAAAAATTACTAAAAAAACATAATTTTAATTTATAAAATACTGAAAATTTTTACTCTACCAAACCAACAAACACATAAAACATGTTTTCTACATGAACATCATTTTCTTCCTTTAAAAAAAAAAAATAAATGCTAACAACTCGATAAAAATATATATAAAATTTCATCACGATTATTTCAATTTCATAGTTTTCCCTAACTAGTTTACTTTAAAATCAACTAATAACTCTTTCAATTCTATTTCAAAAATAATGAATCAGAGTATTCGCAATTACAAAATAAGTTAATATGTTAAACAAAAGAAACTCCTAAAGCCAGAACACTTGGTGTTTTACTACCCAAAAATAAATCCTAGTTGGTCATAACTTAGGACGCTTGTCGAAAACTCACCCAAAAAGTCTAACACCAGTACAAAAGTATCTCAGAGCCTCCAACGGCATGGTATTGTACTTCATCGCGTTTCTCCTACTAGGTTGGTCTGCGACATTATTCGCTCAAGTAACACTATATGTGACGTCCTGTCAAATGTAAGGGTCATCTCCACAGAGCAAATAAGCATGCATATATAGTTGTTATAGCAAAAATATAAATAAATCATTTACTTCATTTAACAGTTAAAATCACAAAGCACCAAAGATACAAATCAACAAAAGTGCACAAATCCTATTTGTTATACTATATGTCAATGTATGATTTTGGAATATCACCACCATGTAGAGTAAATAGTCCCACTATTGCACAATATACCACCGTTGGACTTGTCCCACCATTGGACAAATTCTCTACAGGGTTTCATGTTCAGTACCTCACCGTTGAGTATTTTTCTGAATCATGTTGCCTTTGCAAGAAACTATCGTCACGTACTCGCGACTAGGTCCAGGCCACCAATTGCATGCATAAATGTCATCACCTTAGTAACAAAATAAATCACTCAACCTGAGCGTCCAAAACGATTCAACTTTGTCCTAAACCAAACTGGTTTAGACACAAAGTCATCACCTCGAATAATCACAACATATCAAACACAACTATTATAAAAACATATCATATATGTTTATTTTCTACTATTTGAACATGTCAAACACAACCATTATAATGACGTATCATATAACATTGATTTATTTTGAAGTTAACACAAAAACATAACCAATACATAACATCACAGTGCATTTATATGACATATAATTCGAGTAGGAAAACGAATGGAGTGATGCCGTTACCGTTATGAGTGTCGTTATTAAGGTTCATATGTAGTGGTCTTGGCTCCAAAAACGTTACACCTTCACAAATTAATTTACTACTCAATTAGTGTTAAAACTTATCTTATCCTTAATTCCTATTCAAGGTTTGGCGTTAAATTAAGGTTTTAGGACATGCCATTTCTTTATATTTTTAAAAGATACAAATTCTCTCAAATTAACAAACATACAAACAAGTAACAATAAAAAGAGATTTTGAGTCTATATTTAGTGCATCATTGCAAATCCAATAAAATAAAGAAAAATGTATTTTTTCAAATATTTCTTTTGGACCAAAATTCTAATAGAACAAGCATCAAGGATCCCTAAGACTTAATTAGTTCACTTCCAAAAAATTAACAACAAAAAAAAGTTAACGACACTTCAACACAAAATTCATTTTAATTATTACAAAATAAATTAACAACTCTATCATAAAATTATTTTTATTTTGTAAATCAACACAACATTCACACAATCCTCTCATAAAAATCACAACTTTAACATTCCAAAAAAATAATTATAACGACAACTTTCAACCCATTTATTATATCTAGAAATATTGTTATTTTTAACATAAATAAAGTTTCTAAAAATTTCTTCAACACACAAACTATCACAACATAAAATTTTAACCAAATAAAAATTGAGTTTTTAGCCAATAACTACTTCTATTGATTAAAACACAATTTTATCTTTATAACGACTTTTACCGAATGAAAATTAATTTTTGACATAGATAAACATTTTATCTAATTAAAATAGATTTTTATATCAATGTCATAAGAAAATCAAGATCACTGCTAAGAAAATAAATCGCATATCACAATTTTACTTTTAAAAATAAAGAATTTTCCTACACAATAATAATATAATAATAATAATAATAATAATAATAATAAATAATAATAATAATAATAATAATAATAATAATAATAATAATAAATATCATAATATCAAAACACCATTTTCAAAATTATCCATCATCACAAAGCCATTTACTAAAATCATTTTTTTTTACTAGTGACAACAATCACAATTTTACCATAAAAATCAATTTATTTTCTACAGAAGATCAAGAAAGGATTTTGTTCTACTAACAATGAAAAATGGTTAGACACAGTAAATATGATTGTAATTAAAGAGTTCTTACTTGAGGGGATGATTCACTAACTCCTTTTGAGGTTTTCTTTAATTTCTTCCTTTTTCTCTCCCAACCCTTTTCTTTTTCTTTCTTTCTTGCATATAGGTTGCTATGAGTATTCATATTGAGAATGGGAGACGTCGGTTTTTTTCTTCTCCTATCACTAGAGTTAGGGAATTTAACCTAAGCCCATTAAGACCCTAAATATTCACTCCCAAATTAAAGTAATTTTGTTTTTAACATCTTCTTTATTTTCTAGTATTAATGTTATTATTATAAGTATTTTTTTTTCAAATACTTAGCAAAATATTCAGTCAAATTAAATACATCATGTCATACACATATATATTTTTCAAAAATATATATTGAATAAAAATATAATATAATAATATATAATAATAATAATAATAATAATAATAATAAACAAAAACAAATAGACTCCTACAATTCAAAATATTGTGCCACCTCATTCAAATATTGCCACATAAAAAAAAATTTGATGTGGCACATCTAATAAACACTCTTCCTCTTTCTTATTGCAATATATTTTTTGCAAAAATTTTATTACATTTTTTTCATATAATATTTTGTTGAACTATTCATTTGCCATAAGTTACAAATTACAATATAATATCTATATATATATATATATATATATATATATTAAAATAGACTCCGACAATTTATAATATTATGCCACCTCATTCTAATATTACCACGTCAGAAAAAATTGATGTGGCACATCTAACAAACACTCTTCCTCTTTCTTATTGCAATTTATTTTTGGCACAAATTTTATTGCATTTATTTCATAAAATATTTTGTGGAACTATTCATGTGCCATAAGTTACAAATTACAATATAATCAATATCAATTATTTGACACTCATTGCTCCTCAATTATTATTGATAACGGTTATTTCTCCATAAATCTATTATCTATTATCTATTATTTATTTTAAAATAGACTCCTACAATTCAAAATATGGTGCCACCTCATTCAAATATTGCCACATCTAACGAACACTCTTACTCTTTCTTATTGCAATTTATTTTTAGCACAAACTTTATTACATTATTTTCATATAATATTTTGCGGAACTATTCATGTGTCATAAGTTACAAATTACAATATAATAAATATCAATTATTCGACACTCATTTGTCCTCAATTATTATTGATAACGGTTATTTCTCCATAAATATCTTCAAACTGAATATAACATTGTATTCATTAGTGGTAAAAAAAATATTTTAATGAAATCTATAATATCTATCACATGTCACTTATTAGATAACTAAAATTAATATTTAAATCAAATAGAGAGATCTAATTTAGAATTAGGCCAACAATTTGTTTTTCTATTTTTTCTTATTATATCATTACTGATATCTATCACATGTCACCTATTAGATAACTAAAATTAATATTTAAATCAAATAGCGAAATATAATTTAGAATTAGGCCGACAATTTGTTTTTCTATTTTTTCTTATTAGACCAGTACTGATGTGGACTTAGAGAAAAATTTATATATTTTCTGAAATATTGATATTATTCAAATAACAAATTTAAAACAAACAAAATGTACTCATAGTTAGCAAATTTAAAATAAAAATACTAATATTCATAAAAAAAAATAATAAAAAATAAAAATGTGTATAAATAAATATATATATATATATATATAAATAGGTTGGGCTATCACGTCTCATAGATTTTTTTTTTGTAAGTCTGAGTCTGATATATTTAAATTAATAGGCTTTTAAAAAAGATTGAATATAACATTTTTATTAAACAAGTCAGGGCCTAAATATGTCAGACCATAGGCCATGACCGTCATCAAAACAACCATCATCAATATTTACCTTTGTGTAGCATAAAGATTTTTTGTTCTATTTAAGATAAATTTTTTTACCCCATACCCCTTAATTATACCTATACCCCCAAATCAGGAATGAAATGACGTTTTTACCTTCGTTTAAATAATAAAACTTCAAAAAAAAATTACCATTTTTTATTTCAAGTTTTCCGGAACCGAAAATTGAGTTTTTTTTCTAAACTTCCGGAGAACTTGAATACAAGTTTTCCGGTACAAAGATATACTCCAGAAAACTTGTTTGAAGTTCTCCGTTACAGAAGCCTCTTCCGGAAAACATTTTTTTGAAGTTCTCCGGTATAGAAGCCTCTTCCGGAAAACATTTTTTGAAGTTCTCTGGCACAAAACACTGTTCTGGAAACTTTTTTGAATTTCTCCGGTACCGAGGCTTGTTCTGGGAAACTTGAGGCTTAATATTTCAGACAACGACGATGATTTATGGTGTATTAATTATTAATTGTGTTGTATTAATTATTAATTATTACGGTGTATTTATCATTTTGATATATTATTTATAGTGTAATTATTATTTAATGGTGTATTAATTATTAATTATTTATGGTATGTTATTATTTTTAAAAATTGTGTGTACCGGAAGTCTTTTTTAGAAAGTCTTCCAGAAATACCGGAAATCTATCCAATAAAGTCTTTTGGTAAAAATTTTCTGTTCCGGAAAACTTGAGAACATTTTCAGAAAATAATGTGTGTACCGGAATTCTTCAAAAAAGTTTTCCGAAAGTTACCGTAAAACTTTTATCTGCCGAAAAGGATAAAATGATTAAAAAAAACTAATTTTAAATCGATAAAATAGTAAAAAAAAATTATAAAAAAAGGTATAATTGGCATTTTCATAAAATTATGGGGGTATAGATAAAGATATGGGCGGACAGGGTAAATTTTTCTTAAGATAATAGTCAAACTTTTTGAACGATTGTGTGAGAAAATTAATGCAATTTTATGTAGTGTTGAATTGATAGATTGAATAATTTAATTTAATTGTATGATTTCTTTGGATAAATTAATGTTATAATTTTATTTGGTACATATTTTTGTTTTTAGTAAATTTATCCTATGTATTCAATTATTACTATTATTTTAATATTACTATTATTATTACTATTATTATTAATAAATTTAGTGCACATTTTTGATTATTTACTTTCGTATTTAGATGATGTTAAATTAGTTCTAATAAGTATTATTTCATTTAAGATAAATTTTTAATTGTTAATAATTTTTACCATAAAAGTAATAATTCCTAAAGAGTATTAATTCATAGAAATTATTGCCTTAGTCAATAACAGATATAATTTATGCATATTTAAGATAATAATTAATATTCAAAAGAAAATAAAAAATGAAGACTCTAATGAGATTTGATTTTTTAATAAATAAAAATGAAATAGACACTTATGTGTTACCATAAAATGGTAAACTATCTTGCCTATAAATTAAGGGATGCTTGTAGTGGTTGATCATCTTAAAACTTTATAAAAACCTAAAGTGTATAGTGTATACAAATAGTTAAATTAAGATGACGGGGAAGAAGATTATTGCTTTTTTAACGCTTGTAATGGTTTTAGGCTTGCAAGCTGTGACAACATTGGATGCACGTCAAATTGATGACATCAGTTGCTCTGAGGCTATTGTTTTATTGGTGCCATGTGTACCTTTTTTGACAGGATTAGGCCAACCAACACCATCTACTTCCTGTTGTGAAGGAGCACAAAATTTAAATCAAAAGGCGGACACCACTCAGGTTCGACGTGATGTTTGTGAATGTCTCAAAGGAGCTTCAATGAAATTTGGCGTTAACCCGGACAAAACAAAACAACTCCCACAACTTTGTAACATTAGTCTTTCTTTTACGTTGGATCCTAACATTGACTGCAACACGTAAGTTTGCCTTTCTCTTTTCTTGCTAAATAACATAAAATCATATACATTTTTTTAAAACAATTGTTAATATTTAATAATTTTTTTCTATATAGAAAGACTTAAAATGATGACTTTTTTTTTTATTACAAACCCATCTTATTGTTATTTTTATTTATCTACAGGATTCCATAATTCTACCATATGGGTCAAGCATACCACGAAGTAAGCTAGAAGTACAACAACAAAAACTTTATAGCAATAAGCAAAGTGAAAAGTTGTACCAACTCTTTAAAGTTGGATATTTTTTAGCTCTATATTTATGAAAATTTGAATCATATTTATTTGTTATCTATTTTCTGTTTTTGAATTTCTGAAGTGTAATAATATTATTTTTTTGGAATTCTATTATACAAAAAAATTACTAAAAAAACATAATTTTAATTTATAAAATACTGAAAATTTTTACTCTACCAAACCAACAAACACATAAAACATGTTTTCTACATGAACATCATTTTCTTCCTTTTAAAAAAAAAATAAATGCTAACAACTCGATAAAAATATATATAAAATTTCATCACGATTATTTCAATTTCATAGTTTTCCCTAACTAGTTTACTTTAAAATCAACTAATAACTCTTTCAATTCTATTTCAAAAATAATGAATCAGAGTATTCGCAATTACAAAATAAGTTAATATGTTAAACAAAAGAAACTCCTAAAGCCAGAACACTTGGTGTTTTACTACCCAAAAATAAATCCTAGTTGGTCATAACTTAGGACGCTTGTCGAAAACTCACCCAAAAAGTCTAACACCAGTACAAAAGTATCTCGGAGCCTCCAACGGCATGGTATTGTACTTCATCGCGTTTCTCCTACTAGGTTGGTCTGCGACATTATTCGCTCAAGTAACACTATATGTGACGTCCTGTCAAATGTAAGGGTCATCTCCACAGAGCAAATAAGCATGCATATATAGTTGTTATAGCAAAAATATAAATAAATCATTTACTTCATTTAACAGTTAAAATCACAAAGCACCAAAGATACAAATCAACAAAAGTGCACAAATCCTATTTGTTATACTATATGTCAATGTATGATTTTGGAATATCACCACCATGTAGAGTAAATAGTCCCACTATTGCACAATATACCACCGTTGGACTTGTCCCACCATTGGACAAATTCTCTACAGGGTTTCATGTTCAGTACCTCACCGTTGAGTATTTTTCTGAATCATGTTGCCTTTGCAAGAAACTATCGTCACGTACTCGCGACTAGGTCCAGGCCACCAATTGCATGCATAAATGTCATCACCTTAGTAACAAAATAAATCACTCAACCTGAGCGTCCAAAACGATTCAACTTTGTCCTAAACCAAACTGGTTTAGACACAAAGTCATCACCTCGAATAATCACAACATATCAAACACAACTATTATAAAAACATATCATATATGTTTATTTTCTACTATTTGAACATGTCAAACACAACCATTATAATGACGTATCATATAACATTGATTTATTTTGAAGTTAACACAAAAACATAACCAATACATAACATCACAGTGCATTTATATGACATATAATTCGAGTAGGAAAACGAATGGAGTGATGCCGTTACCGTTATGAGTGTCGTTATTAAGGTTCATATGTAGTGGTCTTGGCTCCAAAAACGTTACACCTTCACAAATTAATTTACTACTCAATTAGTGTTAAAACTTATCTTATCCTTAATTCCTATTCAAGGTTTGGCGTTAAATTAAGGTTTTAGGACATGCCATTTCTTTATATTTTTAAAAGATACAAATTCTCTCAAATTAACAAACATACAAACAAGTAAGAATAAAAAGAGATTTTGAGTCTATATTTAGTGCATCATTGCAAATCCAATAAAATAAAGAAAAATATATTTTTTCAAATATTTCTTTTGGACCAAAATTCTAATAGAACAAGCATCAAGGATCCCTAAGACTTAATTAGTTCACTTCCAAAAAATTAACAAAAAAAAGTTAACGACACTTCAACACAAAATTCATTTTAATTATTACAAAATAAATTAACAACTCTATCATAAATTTTTTTTTTATTTTGTAAATCAACACAACATTCACACAATCCTCTCATAAAAATCACAACTTTAACATTCCAAAAAATAATTATAACGACAACTTTCAACCCATTTATTATATCTAGAAATTTTTTTTATTTTTAACATAAATAAAGTTTCTAAAAATTTCTTCAACACACAAACTATCACAACATAAAATTTTAACCAAATAAAAATTGAGTTTTTAGCCAATAACTACTTCTATTGATTAAAACACAATTTTATCTTTATAACGACTTTTACCGAATGAAAATTAATTTTTGACATAGATAAACATTTTATCTAATTAAAATAGATTTATATATCAATGTCATAAGAAAATCAAGATCACTGCTAAGAAAATAAATCGCATATCACAATTTTACTTTTAAAAATAAAGAATTTTCCTACACAATAATAATAATAATAATAATAATAATAATAATAATAATAATAATAATAATAATAATAATAATAATAATAATAATAATAATAATAATAATAATAATAATAATAGTGATAATAATAATATCAAAACACCATTTTCAAAATTATCCATCATCACCAAGCCATTTACTAAAATCATTTTTTTTTACTAGTGACAACAATCACAATTTTACCATAAAAATCAATTTATTTTCCACAGAAGATCAAGAAAGGATTCTGTTCTACTAACAATGAAAAATGGTTAGACACAGTAAATATGATTGTAATTAAAGAGTTCTTACTTGAGGGGATGATTCACTAACTCCTTTTGAGGTTTTCTTTAATTTCTTCCTTTTTCTCTCCCAAACCTTTTCTTTTTCTTTCTTTCTTGCATATAGGTTGCTATGAGTATTCATATTGAGAATGGGAGACGTCGGTTTTTTTCTTCTTCTATCACTAGAGTTAGGGAATTTAACCTAAGCCCATTAAGACCCTAAATATTCACTCCCAAATTAAAGTAATTTTGTTTTTAACGTCTTCTTTCTTTTCTAGTATTAATGTTATTATTATAAGTATTTTTTTTTTCAAATACTTAGCAAAATATTCAGTCAAATTAAATACATCATGTCATACATATATATATTTTTCAAAATATATATTGAATAAAAAATAATAATTATAAATAATAATAATAATAATAATAACAAAACAAATAGACTCCTACAATTCAAAATATTGTGCCACCTCATTCAAATATTGCCACATAAAAAAAAAATTGATGTGGCACATCTAATAAACACTCTTCCTCTTTCTTATTGCAATATATTTTTTGCAAAAATTTTATTACATTTTTTTCATATAATATTTTGTTGAACTATTCATTTGCCATAAGTTACAAATTACAATATAATAAATCTATATTATATATATATATATATATATTAAAATAGACTCCGACAATTTAAAATATTATTCCACCTCATTCTAATATTACCACGTCAGAAAAAATTGATGTGGCACATCTAAGAAACACTCTTCCTCTTTCTTATTGCAATTTATTTTTGGCACAAATTTTATTGCATTTATTTCATAAAATATTTTGTGGAACTATTCATGTGTCATAAGTTACAAATTACAATATAATCAATATCAATTATTTGACACTCATTGCTCCTCAATTATTATTGATAACGGTTATTTCTCCATAAATCTATTATCTATTATCTATTATTTATTTTAAAATAGACTCCTACAATTCAAAATATGGTGCCACCTCATTCAAATATTGCCACATCTAACGAACACTCTTACTCTTTCTTATTGCAATTTATTTTTAGCACAAACTTTATTACATTATTTTCATATAATATTTTGTGGAACTATTCATGTGTCATAAGTTACAAATTACAATATAATAAATATCAATTATTCGACACTCATTTGTCCTCAATTATTATTGATAACGGTTATTTCTCCATAAATATCTTCAAACTGAATATAACATTGTATCATTACTGGTAAAAAAAATATTTTAATGAAATCTATAATATCTATCACATGTCACTTATTAGATAACTAAAATTAATATTTAAATCAAATAGAGAGATCTAATTTAGAATTAGGCCAACAATTTGTTTTTCTATTTTTTCTTATTATATCATTACTGATATCTATCACATGTCACCTATTAGATAACTAAAATTAATATTTAAATCAAATAGCGAAATATAATTTAGAATTAGGCCGACAATTTGTTTTTCTATTTTTTCTTATTAGACCAGTACTGATGTGGACTTAGAGAAAAATTTATATATTTTCTGAAATATTGATATTATTCAAATAACAAATTTAAAACAAACAAAATGAACTCATAATTAGCAAATTTAAAATAACAAATACTAATATTCATAAAAAAATAATAAAAAATAAAAATGTGTATAAATAATAATATATATATATATATAATAAATAGGTTGGTCTATCACGTCTCATAGATTTTTTTTTGTAAGTCTGAGTCTGATCTATTTAAATTAATAGGCTTTTAAAAAAAGATTGAATATAACCTTTTTATTAAACAAGTCAGGGCCTAAATATGTCAGACCATAGGCCATGACCGTCATCAAAACAACCATCATCAATATTTACCTTTGTGTAGCATAAAGATTTTTTGTTCTATTTAAGATAAAATTTTTTTACCCCATACCCCTTAATTATACCTATACCCCCAAATCAGGAATGAAATGACGTTTTTACCTTCGTTTAAATAATAAAACTTCAAAAAAAAATTACCATTTTTTATTTCAAGTTTTCCGGAACCGAAAATTGAGTTTTTTTTCTAAACTTCCGGAGAACTTGAATACAAGTTTTCCGGTACAAAGATATACTCCAGAAAACTTGTTTGAAGTTCTCCGTTACAGAAGCCTCTTCCGGAAAACATTTTTTTGAAGTTCTCCGGTATAGAAGCCTCTTCCGGAAAACATTTTTTGAAGTTCTCTGGCACAAAACACTATTCTGGAAAACTTTTTTGAATTTCTCCGGTACCGAGTCTTGTTCTGGGAAACTTGAGGCTTAATATTTCCGACAACGACGACGATTTATGGTGTATTAATTATTAATTGTGTTGTATTAATTATTAATTATTACGGTGTATTTATTATTTATGATATATTATTTATAGTGTAATTATTATTTAATGGTGTATTAATTATTAATTATTTATGGTATATTATTATTTTTAAAAATTGTGTGTACCAGAAGTCTTTTTTAGAAAGTTTTCCAGAAAAACTTTATGTACCGGAAATCTATCCAATAAAGTCTTTTGGTAAAAAATTTTCTGTTCCGGAAAACTTGAGAACATTTTCAGAAAATAATGTGTGTACCGGAATTCTTCAAAAAAGTTTTCCGAAAGTTACCGTAAAACTTTTATCTGCCGAAAAGGATAAAATGATTAAAAAAAACTAACTTTAAATCGATAAAATAGTAAAAAAAAAAATTATAAAAAAAGGTATAATTGGCATTTTCATAAAATTATGGGGTATAGATATAGATATGGGCGGACAGGGTAAATTTTTCTTAAGATAATAGTCAAACTTTTTGAACGATTGTCTGAGAAAATTAATGCAATTTTATGTAGTGTTGAATTGATAGATTGAATAATTTAATTTAATTGTATGATTTCTTTGGATAAATTAATGTTATAATTTTATTTGGTACATATTTTTGTTTTTAGTAAATTTATCCTATGTATTCAATTATTACTATTATTTTAATATTACTATTATTTACTATTATTATAAATTTAGTTGCACATTTTTATTATTTACTTTCGTATTTAGATGATGTTAAATTAGTTCTAATAAGTATTATTTCATTTAAGATAAATTTTTAATTGTTAATAATTTTACCATAAAAGTAATAATTCCTAAAGAGTATTAATTCATAGAAACTATTGCCTTAGTCATTAACAGATATAATTTATGCATATTTAAGATAATAATTAATATTCAAAAGAAAATAAAAAATGAAGACTCTAATGAGATTTGATTTTTTAATAAATAAAAATGAAATAGACACTTATGTGTTACCATAAAATGGTAAACTATCTTGCCTATAAATTAAGGGATGCTTGTAGTGGTTGATCATCTTAAAACTTTATAAAAACCTAAAGTGTATAGTGTATACAAATAGTTAAATTAACATGACGGGGAAGAAGATTATTGCTTTTTTAACGCTTGTAATGATTTTAGGCTTGCAAGCTGTGACAACATTGGATGCACGTCAAATTGATGACATCAGTTGCTCTGAGGCTATTGTTTTATTGGTGCCATGTGTACCTTTTTTGACAGGATTAGGCCAACCAACACCATCTACTTCCTGTTGTGAAGGAGCACAAAATTTAAATCAAAAGGCGGACACCACTCAGGTTCGACGTGATGTTTGTGAATGTCTCAAAGGAGCTTCAATGAAAATTTGGCGTTAACCCGGACAAAACAAAACAACTCCCACAACTTTGTAACATTAGTCTTTCTTTTACGTTGGATCCTAACATTGACTGCAACACGTAAGTTTGTCTTTCTCTTTTCTTGCTAAATAACATAAAATCATATACATTTTTTTAAAAACAATTGTTAATATTTAATAATTTTTTCTATATAGAAAGACTTAAAATGATGACTTTTTTTTTTATTACAAACCCATCTTATTGTTATTTTTATTTATCCACAGGATTCCATAATTCTACCATATGGGTCAAGCATACCACGAAGTAAGCTAGAAGTACAACAACAAAAACTTTATAGCAATAAGCAAAGTGAAAAGTTGTACCAACTCTTTAAAGTTGGATATTTTTTAGCTCTATATTTATGAAAATTTGAATCATATTTATTTGTTATCTATTTTCTGTTTTTAAATTTCTGAAGTGTAATAATATTATTTTTTTGGAATTCTATTATACAAAAAAATTACTAAAAAAAACATAATTTTAATTTATAAAATACTGAAAATTTTTACTCTACCAAACCAACAAACACATAAAACATGTTTTCTACATGAACATCATTTTCTTCCTTTAAAAAAAAAAATAATGCTAACAACTCGATAAAAAATATATATAAAATTTCATCACGATTATTTCAATTTCATAGTTTTCCCTAACTAGTTTACTTTAAAATCAACTAATAACTCTTTCAATTCTATTTCAAAAAATAATGAATCAGAGTATTCGCAATTACAAATAAGTTAATATGTTAAACAAAAGAAACTCCTAAAGCCAGAACACTTGGTGTTTTACTACCCAAAATAAATCCTAGTTGGTCATAACTTAGGACGCTTGTCGAAAACTCACCCAAAAAGTCTAACACCAGTACAAAAGTATCTCGGAGCCTCCAACGGCATGGTATAGTACTTCATCGCGTTTCTCCTACTAGGTTGGTCTGCGACATTATTCGCTCAAGTAACACTATATGTGACGTCCTGTCAAATGTAAGGGTCATCTCCACAGAGCAAATAAGCATGCATATATAGTTGTTATAGCAAAAATATAAATAAATCATTTACTTCATTTAATAGTAAAAATCACAAAGCACCAAAGATACAAATCAACAAAAGTGCACAAATCCTATTTGTTATACTATATGTCAATGTATGATTTTGGAATATCACCACCATGTAGAGTAAATAGTCCCACTATTGCACAATATACCACCGTTGGACTTGTCCCACCATTGGACAAATTCTCTACAGGGTTTCATGTTCAATACCTCACCGTTGAGTATTTTTCTGAATCATGTTGCCTTTGCAAGAAACTATCGTCACGTACTCGCGACTAGGTCCAGGCCACCAATTGCATGCATAAATGTCATCACCTTAGTAACAAAATAAATCACTCAACCTGAGCGTCCAAAACGATTCAACTTTGTCCTAAACAAACTGGTTTAGACACAAAGTCATCACCTCGAATAATTTTAACACCCCAAATTTAATAATAAATTATTTAATTTATCTAATGGGATTTTAAAAATTTAATTTAGTATTGCATGTGTTTACAATATGTGTTGACAAATAATTATGATTGATTTTTCTTACATGTGTATTTGCTATAGTGTGATAATTTATCATGTGTTTGACTTAATAATTTATTTGAAATTATTGATAGGGATATTAAGTATATTTATATCTTTTTATTAATTTTAGATTGTTATTATTTTAAGGTGAAATATGTCATCCTTATTACTAACTAGATATTTAATAATTAAACTTATTTATTTTTATTTTAATAAAAGTAAAGTTAATAAAAAGGTTTTGAATAATAATAATAGTAATAATAGTATTAATAATAATAATAATAATAATAATAATAATAATAATAATAATAATAATAATAATAAATAATAATAATAAAAATACTAACAACAAGACCAGAACATCTTCCTTCTTCTTCTTCGTATACACCGCCACAACAACCATTTCCTCTTCCTTCTTCTCGCCTCGACCACGATCGTTACAATGGTTGTCTAAGAAAACTGAGACCACATTCGTGATCATTGTGATTTCCTCTTTCATTCTCAACCTAAATCGTAAATTGAAACGTCTTATTTCTCTTTGTCAAAAATCACACCTACACATTTGGATCAAGATTTCGGCCACCACGACTATCACAAACGAAAACCAAGACCATATTTGGACTCCATGAAACACCCTCTTTCGTTACCTATGCTCGAAATCGCCAACAGATACATTTTAAAAAATGGGTTTCCACCATTGTCGCAGCTGTTTTCTTGAATTCTGGACAACACATTCATCATCTTGAAAAACTGATATCGTTTTGAATTCCTCTCATCGAAACCTTCAAGAAGCACTACTCGTTTGTCTGTTTCGGAGAAATTGATGTCGGACCGTATCGGTGCTCCAACACGTCGGTAAGGCCTTTTTGATAACTTGTTCACTTCGTTTCGAATATGTTTATTCTCTAAATATTTTTTTTTTAATTATGTAACATTGATTTTTATAGTGCGCGTAAATTATCAGCCATGTTTCATTGACTCTGCAAATTCGTCGATGCGTTTGGACTCGTTTGTTGCGTGTTGTCGACATCTCATGGTTGCTGAAAATCATTATGGTCCTTATATCTTATGAAAGCGTCAAATTGAGGTATGGGTGAGAGTGAGTTCGAATGCATGAGTATAAATTAAGTTAGATGAACGAGAATACCGTATTTCCCACAATTCATTCGGGGCTTGCTACGTATGGCAGAAGCCCTTTGAGTAATAATTAACTAATGAGTAAACTTGAATTTTGTGAGGTTAAAATATGAATTAGAAACTTTTATAGGATGTGTTTGATTTGATTTTTGAAGATCATATGCTAGTTGAATTATTGTAGAATTGTGTATTTGATTCACTATGTGTTTTTGTTTATATCTATCCTTGATACTGATATATGATATAAAATGTGATGAATTGTAATTATTTGCCTTGCCATTGATGTGGTGTGTGTGAATGATCTAGTATTATTATTATATGTGAGTGTAGACCCTTTATTGTTTGAGATGACGTATCATGATGATAAATTCTGAATGTAATGTATGACTATGGAAATCTGCAATCACGATGTGTGCTCCTTGACTTGTGATATTACCACCTTGATGAATATCATGAAATGCATATTGTGTTTAATTGAATATTGACGAATTCGACTCGTGCCAATGATGGTTCTCTTAATGGAGTAAGTAACCTAGGACAACGAGGGGAGAAAGTAGTTGTTGATAATTTTTGAAGTAGATATTATTTAGTCATCATATAGGTAGGGCCTGACAAGCCTAGTGATTATGGGGAAGTACAACTGAATGAGCCTGATCATGGCGGTCTGCTGTTGAGCCTTAGGGCAAGATTGTTAGACCTTGGAGGTATTCGGGTGGGGAATTCCTAAGTGACTTAGAGGTAGCACTCCAAATGTCGGGAGCTACCATGCAACACACGTTTACCTCGACTGTCGCGTATATGTGTCTCGGGTTGAGTTGAGGGGATCTATGAGGAC
Organism: Cicer echinospermum; assembly: GCA_002896215.2. Lineage (NCBI taxonomy): Eukaryota > Viridiplantae > Streptophyta > Magnoliopsida > Fabales > Fabaceae > Cicer > Cicer echinospermum. Next base: position 41,975 of record PGTU02004444.1, read on the forward strand.
AGGGCCAATTTGAATTGTCTGTCCACTTGCGTGGTGGCATAGTATCAAGCCTCCTAACCAAGTACTTCAGAGTTAGAATGGTACCAATGAAAGCGGAGGAGTCTAGAGTATAAGAGCATGCATAACATTACTTGATTTGTGTATTTACTTACTTGATGTTGTGGATTGTATCAATGTTTTACCTTGATTATTCTTGTTGGTTGTGATTTGATATGATACGGTGTTTAATAATTTTTACTTCTCACTTATTTTATTCTATTACATGTTTTCGAAGCTCACCCCTCGTTGCTTGTGTTTGGCGCTTGCGAGAGCGCAGTTATTTCAGGTTATCGATTGGGGATCCACGCTCTGAATAGGTGATACTGGGTGGGAGTGATTTTTCGTATTTTGTTGAGTTATGAACAATTTAGATTTTTGTAAATTTGATTGATCAATTGTGTTATTTGTATCGGTCATTCAGAGGTAGAAATTAATTGTCTCTAAGTTTAGAACTTGCTTTTATATCAAAATTATTTATTTAATGAACATCAACTATATCGATATTAAGAATTTTTTATTGAAATTTTTATGCAAGCATTTTTGTGTAAGTGTGAATGTGACGTCTTGAACCTTAAAGTATTTTAAAAATATATATATATATATATATATATATATATAATATATATATATATATGTATGTATGTATGTATACTCTATATTGGAACCGCTGCGAATCTCTTTTTTAACTAGTGCATATTACTTTTTATTTCAATTTGGGTTCAGGGTGTTATATTAGTGGTATCAGAGCAGGTCTATCCAATCAGGCCAAGTGGATCGAGTATCGGTTCAATGTTAGTTAGTTTTGTTGTTTCCCTTTTGTTTCTTGTTATTTGTTTTTTTTTTCATATTTCATTTCCTCTTATTGCTCAGTGATAGTTAGTTTAAAAATGTTTAAGCTTTGCCGATTAACTAAAATTGGGTTGGTTGTTGATTAAGATATGGGTTTGTTGCAGAAAGGCTTAATCTTAATTTCGTATCACTAGTTTTTATAGTTGGGTTATCCGTGTATGTTGGTAGCCGGTTTCATATCTAAATTGTTGTTATATCCATAATCGGGTAAGATTTTTATAGTAGTTGTTTGATTATTTATGCTGCCTTTTTTTTTGTTAGACCAAAAGTATAAAGACCACTAAAAAACTAAAAAGAAATAAAGGAGAATTTACTGGCCTATTTGTTAGTCCAGATAACTGTTGGCAATATTAGTTATCAATTTACCAATATTAATTAGTTTTTTTTTTTACAAGTAAGCTTGGGCTATTCTGGCCCTCAGCAGTGTTGTCATTCACATAAATTAATTGTTTGTTCAAATTCCGTATACTATAGTGCTGTAAGAGCACCTGCTTGATAACACTTTGTACTAAGTGACGTATCACATACGATTAATTTTTGCTATGATATAGTTAAAACACTAGTCCCAAGCAAGCAGGTTTATTGTGCATTATGGTTGGTATTAGTCTGATGAGACATTATTGCTCATGAATGTTGATAATGTTTGTTGCAGTACAAACAAATACACATAGTTGTGAATAGAATTTGTTTAAGGAGTGAATCTATAGAAACTTGTATGTGTGCTATTTATTGTGTTTGAGGAAAATTAAATTTGCATGCGATGTCAAAAGCTAATCTTTGTCTAGGTGATTGTTGACTTTATGACTTTTTACCAGAGAAGAAAGTATACTTGCCTTTTCCTTTATACCACTAACTTAATGAGTTAGCCAACAAACACTTGTACTACTCAGATCAACTAATCTGATTTAACATTATAACTTGTATATTTCATGTTGAAGGGATATTTATTGATTAGCGTTTACTGAAATAGTTAACGTAGCACTGTTGTAGAACTCATGTGGTAGCACTACATCAAACACAATATGTTATGTTGGTAAGAATAAGTGATGTTGTTAACCTTCAGGGTAAGTGAGTTTTTCACTTGGAGACTTCATAGCAAATAGGAGTATTTTGAATAAGTTTATATAGAGTTATTCTTGAAAATTTTACAAACCAGACAAAGGCCTGCATATATAGCGTGTATGTATGACTTACATTAAGCAAGCATAGCTTTTTCTCTGGGGACCTAATTCATTGAAATAAGATTCTTACAAAACTAGAGTATTTTGTTGTTTTTTAAAATTTATTTTGCTGGTTTTGAAAGGGATGTATTGCATTTTTATATTTGGCATTTGTATAAAAATAGTTGTTATGAATGTGCACTTGTAGCTAAAAATAGTTAGTTTAAATATTGCAATGTAGTTTAAAGACATGCTGATTTATAAAAGAGTTTATTTTTGGCGTGTTCATACATGTTTAAATTTGTTTCTGGTAACTCTGTTATTTGATTATTTGTGGATAGTTACTCGTTATTTACATTTTTGTTGTGTTACTTGGATTATTCTTGTCATTCTTTTGTACTATTATTATCACTATAATATTTTGATAATTCACTATTGATTCTTGTTCTTAGTTATGTTTATTTATGCTTGTGATAATTTGAGATTTTCTTTTGTTATTATTATTGTGTTTTGTAAAGTTTGTTAGATATATACGTCAAGTAGGGAAATTCTACTATCGTGAACCACTGCTTAAAAGTCATATGAAGCTCTAATGATGATGAATTACACTCCTTGGAAATATGATTTAACGGCTAAGATGTTGACTTGATTGATGTTTGTTACGTTTTGAAGGACATACTCATTTTCTTTGTTTATTTTGAATTGACATCGATCTGATAATTGCCTAGGCCGTAAAATTTGGGAAGAAATTATAATTATATTTCCATCATCATTAGTGGTTCAAGTGAATTTTAAACACCTGTCCACAAAGGTGGTCCGCCATAGCATTTTTCATGAGAAGTATTTGGACACTAAAAATTTGAAATTTCTAAGAACTTTTGACTTGAAACGATGTCGTAATGTGCATATGTCAAAGAGAAAATTGAATAACTTGTTTGTAGTAGATTGAGATAAAGATGAGTATGTTTATGTAATATTATATGGAAGTTTTATGTTTGAGTTTAAAGATTGTATTCTTTTACTTTATATATTTCAAATTTTGCGAACTGTAAAGATTCCTTACTCCTTGTGGTTTCTTTTGCTTCTTGTTTTTGCCTTTTCGTTCTTCATTTTGTTGTGTATTTTAGTTTTTGTTTAAATTGCAAGTCAGTGAATTTGTGTGCCTTAAGTTAGTAGATATGGTGTATTGTTGGCTGATGGAATTTGGAAAATGGTGGCTGGTGGAATTTGGAAAATGGCAGACTTCTATCATTTTAAAGGGTGTTGGAATCATCTGAGATGGAAATGAATTGTAATGTTTAGTGACATTTAAAACATGATTGTAGAAGCTAGTCTTCTAGGTTTGGCTATGTTGCATTCTGTTTTATGTTGCTTGCCTACCTCTGGGTTTTACTTCTTATGATGATACAATTATGATATTTTATTTTGTTCTTACTAAGTTGGTCTTGCACTAGTTCTTTGGTTTGTTAGTAACAAATAATTATGTGTTCGTGTAATATTTCTCGGTTGAACTGTAGTGTAGTTTTAATTCTTGTATCTCCCCATTTTTAACCTTTGGCACAAACTTACGAAACTCATATTTGGCTGACATATGCTACTAGTTAGTATTTTAATGTTCACCTTAGAGTTGAATATAGTCAGTGTGCCTTGTCAAATATGAGGTACACAATTTTTTTACACTTAGTATTTGAATAGTTACATCATAAGTGAACGTGTGAATAAAAGGGATGAAATGCCGACGGAAATAAAAATAAAAAAAATTCAAAGTTATAGGTTTTTCGAGTTATTTCTACTTGGAGATTAGTAATTCTAGAGTGGGGAATTCAAAGAAGACAATTAAACATACCCCAGTTGAGTTTGATCTCAGTAGTATAAGACCACTTGTGTTATGTGTTATTTGCATGGATTTTTGTGTTCTTTTCTTCTTCCATGGAATATCTATGTCAATGTATCATACAAATTTGAATTCATTCTTGTTTGGTTTTCAATCAGTAAAATAAAAAGTACTTTTTAGTTTGTTAATTTCATATTAAAGTAGTGTACTAAGGATAGAATAGGCTTGACAGGGAAGGACTTGAAGAAATTTGAAGAGTGTTATCAAATTGAATAGTTTCTATTACTACCGACTAGTACACCATAACAATTTGTTGTATACTCGTCTGTCTTGTTTTTAACATCCAATATTTTGTTGTTTCTAGCTTTTTGAGAATATCCAAAATTCAAACTCTTGCTAAATTGTGTAGAAGTGAGTATGATAAAGATTTAAGGTTATGTTGGTTTGTGGCCTCTTTTGTGATTTGCTGAGTTTGTATTCTTTCACCTCTCATATGGTTTAAATTTCTTTGTGAAAGAAAGTGCACGTGTAATATGTGATTTGAATTTCTAATTTTTGCTTTGGATACTGCAGAATAGAACAAGCATGCGTGTCAATTTGCTATATGAATGCTGATACATCAAGATTTATACTTTTCATATATTTTATAACAAATACATTTTGCTGTCCAGCATAAACCAATATGCTCTTTTGTTATAATGTGGAAAAATGAAGTCAATTTTGAACCTGTTGACCTCTTTATCAGGGTGAATATGTATATAAAATTCATTGCCTGCACAACTTAAGTTTGAACTTCATTCACCTGTCATTGACTTCTACTTGTGTCTTTCCGCACATCTTAACCATACAATAACATGAGAAGTGACTTAAGTTTAAGTTATCAGTATTTATGTGCATGTATTAGTTCCTAATTTCAAAAAAAAAAAAGGAGAAAAAAAAACTTGTGAAGTTAAAAGGAGTTTAATCGTGTTTAGAGAGGTGGGAGATGTGACGATGTCTTCCCACACTATGACATGTTAAAAGTCTTTTAATTATCTATATTTGAATCCAATGTTTTTAGTTATTCTTACCTTGAGTAATTGACTACATGAGTAGAAGGGATTGATCAACCCGACGACGCATTGTCACTGCAAATAGGCGAGAATAACTCATCATTATTATTATGAATATTTATTGATTTTATTTTAGTTAATTAGACAAAATGTCCACCCTTATATTATTAGAGTTATTTTAATATTTATGTCTATGTTCTCATGAGGCAATATGCTTATCATTGACTTTTTATTGTCTCTGCTTATTTGGTTATAATGTATGTTGTTCTAAATGATTTTAATTATAAATTACAAATGGCATACACTATAAATGTTGATTAGTTAAAAAGAAAGAAAACAAAATTGTTGTGTGTCAGGAATATGTGAAAAATAATTTATCTCTCCGAATATGGTTTTGTACATTTGTTCTTGATTTAAAGTAATTATATGTTATTGAGTTACTATGCATTTCAGTTTGTAATTCTTAAAGGTGTGAATTTTTTTTAAATGTTTTTCTATAAGTCTAACTCTTACTAATCTTGTAGGGTAATCGTTGTTAGGATTTAAACGTTCTTTTAGGAAAGTAAGACAAATAGAGCATCATTTTAGAAGTTAATTGAACTTTATAATGTGTTCAAATTTTTTCGTTCATCCAACTTAAAGTAGTACGTTGTTATTGACTAATTCTATGAACTCTCCCTCCTCTATAAATTATAGCAGTAATTGTGGTATTTCTTTAATGATTGAAACTTTAGATGTGATATGTGTTTAAATGATTCATTGCCATGTATCAAGTGAATTCTTTGATGGTGTTTAATTATGTATTAGTTTGTCTATTATTCACCAAAAATTTCATAAATTTCGAGGACGAAATTTCTTTAATGAGGGGAGAATTGTAACACCCCAAATTTAATAATAAATTATTTAATTTATCTAATGGGATTTTAAAAATTTAATTTAGTATTGCATGTGTTTACAATATGTGTTGACAAATAATTATGATTGATTTTCTTACATGTGTATTTGCTATAGTGTGATAATTTATCATGTGTTTGACTTAATAATTTATTTAAATTATTGATAGGGATATTAAGTATATTTATATCTTTTTATTAATTTTAGATTGTTATTATTTTAAAGTGAAATATGTCATCCTTATTACTAACTAGATATTTAATAATTAAACTTATTTATTTTTTTATCTTAATAAAAGTAAAGTTAATAAAAATGTTTTGAATAATAATAATAATATAATAATAATAAATCGTAAATTGAAACGTCTTATTTCTCTTTGTCAAAAATCACACTCCACATTTGGATCAAGATTTCGGCCACCACGACTATCACAAACGAAAACCAAGACCATATTTGGACTCCATGAAACACCCTCTTTCGTTACCTATGCTCGAAATCGCCAACCGATACATTTAAAAAAATGGGTTTCCACCATTGTCGCAGCTGTTTTCTTGAATTCTGGACAACACATTCATCATCTTGAAAAATTGATATCGTTTTTGAATTCCTCTCATCGAAACCTTCAAGAAGCACTACTCGTTTGTCTGTTTCGGAGAAATTGATGTCAGACCGTATCGGTGCTCCAACACGTCGGTGAGGCCTTTTTGATAACTTGTTTCCCTTCGTTTCGAATATGTTTATTCTCTAAATATTTTTTTTTTAATTATATAACATTGATTTTTATAGTGCGCGTAAATTATCAGCCATGTTTCATTGACTCTGCAAATTCGTCGATGCGTTTGGACTCGTTTGTTGCGTGTTGTCGACATCTCATGGTTGCTGAAAATCATTATGGTCCTTATATCTTATGAAAGCGTCAAATTGAGGTATGGGGTGAGAGTGAGTTCGAATGCATGAGTATAAATTAAGTTAGATGAACAGGAATACCGTATTTCCCACAATTCATTCGGGGCTTGCTACGTATGGCAGAAGCCCTTTGAGTAATAATTAACTAATGAGTAAACTTGAATTTTGTGAGGTTAAACTATGAATTAGAAACTTTTATAGGATGTGTTTGATTTGATTTTTGAAGATCGTATGATAGTTGAATTATTGTAGAATTGTGTATTTGATTCACTATGTGTTTTGTTTATATCTATCCTTGATACTGATATATGATATAAAATATGATGAATTGTAATTATTTGCCTTGCCATTGATGTGGTGTGTGTGAATAATCTAGTATTATTATTATATGTGAGTGTAGACCCTTTATTGTTTGAGATGACGTATCATGATGATAAATTCTGAATGTAATGTATGACTATGGAAATCTGCAATCACGATGTGTGCTCCTTGACTTGTGATATTACCACCTTGATGAATATCATGAAATGCATATTGTGTTTAATTGAATAGTGACGAATTCGACCCGTGCCAATGATGGTTCTCTTAATGGAGTAAGTAACCTAGGACAACGAGGAGAGAAAGTAGTTGTTGATAATTTTTAATGTAGAGATTATTTAGTCATCATATAGGTAGGGCCTGACAAGCCTAGTGATTATGGGGAAGTACAACTGAATGAGCCTGATCGTGGCGGTCTGCTGTTGAGCCTTAGGGCAAGATTGTTAGACCTTGGAGGTATTCGGGTGGGGAATTCCTAAGTGACTTAGAGGTAGCACTCCAAATGTCGGGAGCTACCATGCAACACACGTTTACCTCGATTGTCGCGTATATGTGTCTCGGGTTGAGTTGAGGGGATCTATGAGGACAGGGCCAATTTGAATTGTCCGTCCACTTGCGTGGTGGCATAGTATCAAGCCTCCTAACCAAGTACTTCAGAGTTAGAATGGTACCAATGAAAGAGGAGGAGTCTAGAGTATAAGAGCATGCATAACATTACTTGATTTGTGTATTTACTTACTTGATGTTGTGGATTGTATCAATGTTTTACCTTGATTATTCTTGTTGGTTGTGATTTGATATGATACGGTGTTTAATAATTTTTACGTGTTCTTCTCACTTATTTTATACTATTACATGTTTTCGAAGCTCACCCCTCGTTGCTTGTGTTTGGCGCTTGCGAGAGCGCAGTTATTTCAGGTTATCGATTGGGGATCCACGCTCTGAATAGGTGATACTGGGTGGGAGTGATTTTTCGTATTTTGTTGAGTTATGAACAATTTAGATTTTTGTAAATTTGATTGATCAATTGTGTTATTTGTATCGGTCATTCAGAGGTAGAAATTAATTGTCTCTAAGTTTAGAACTTGCTTTTATATCAAAATTATTTATTTAATGAACATCAACTATATTCGATATTAAGAATTTTTTATTGAAAATTTTTATGCAAGCATTTTGTGTAAGTGTGAATGTGACGTCTTGAACCTTAAAGTATTTTAAAAAAAAAAATATATATATATATATATATATATATATATATATGTATGTATGTATGTATACTCTATATTGGAACCGCTGCGAATCTCTTTTTTAACTAGTGCATATTACTTTTTATTTCAATTTGGGTTCAGGGTGTTATAATAATCACAACATATCAAACACAACTATTATAAAAACATATCATATATGTTTATTTTCTACTATTTGAACATGTCAAACACAACCATTATAATGACGTATCATATAACATTGATTTATTTTGAAGTTAACACAAAAACATAACCAATACATAACATCACAGTGCATTTATATGACATATAATTCGAGTAGGAAAACGAATGGAGTGATGCCATTACCGTTATGAGTGTGGTTATTAAGGTTCATATGTAGTGGTCTTGGCTCCAAAAACGTTACACCTTCACAAATTAATTTACTACTCAATTAGTGTTAAAACTTATCTTATCCTTAATTCCTATTCAAGGTTTGGCGTTAACTTAAGGTTTTAGGACATGCCATTTCTTTGTATTTTTAAAAGATACAAATTCTCTCAAATTAACAAACATACAAACAAGTAACAATAAAAAGAGATTTTGAGTCTATATTTAGTGCATCATTGTAAATCCAATAAAATAAAGAAAAATGTATTTTTTCAAATATTTCTTTTGGACCAAAATTCTAATAGAACAAGCATCAAGGATCCCTAAGACTTAATTAGTTCACTTCCAAAAAATTAACAAAAAAAAGTTAACGACACTTCAACACAAAATTCATTTTAATTATTACAAAATAAATTAACAACTCTATCATAAAATTATTTTTATTTTGTAAATCAACACAACATTCACACACAATCCTCCCATAAAAATCACAACTTTAACATTCCAAAAATAATTATAACGACAACTTTCAACCCATTTATTATATCTAGAAATATTGTTATTTTTAACATAAATAAAGTTTCTAAAAATTTCTTCAACACACAAACTATCACAACATAAAATTTTAACCAAATAAAAATTGAGTTTTTAGCCAATAACTACTTCTATTGATTAAAAACACAATTTTATCTTTATAACGACTTTTACCGAATGAAAATTAATTTTTGACATAGATAAACATTTTATCTAATTAAAATAGATTTTTATATCAATGTCATAAGAAAATGAAGATCACTGCTAAGAAAATAAATCGCATATCACAATTTTACTTTTAAAAATAAAGAATTTTCCTATACAATAATAATAATAATAATAATAATAATAATAATAATAATAATAATAATAATAATAATAGTGATAATAATAATATCAAAACACCATTTTCAAAATTATCCATCATCACAAAGCCATTTACTAAAATAATTTTTTTTACTAGTGACAACAATCACAATTTTACCATAAAAATCAATTTATTTTCTACAGAAGATCAAGAAAGGATTCTGTTCTACTAACAATGAAAAATGGTTAGACACAGTAAATATGATTGTAAATAAAGAGTTCTTACTTGAGGGGATGATTCACTAACTACTTTTGAGGTTTTCTTTAATTTCTTCCTTTTTGCTCTGCTAAACCTTTTCTTTTTCTTTCTTTCTTGCATATAGGTTGCTATGAGTATTCATATTGAGAATGGGAGACGTCGGTTTTTTTCTTCTTCTATCACTAGAGTTAGGGAATTTAACCTAAGCCCATTAAGACCCTAAATATTCACTCCAAATTAAAGTAATTTTGTTTTTAACGTCTTCTTTCTTTTCTAGTATTAATGTTATTATTATAAGTATTTTTTTTTCAAATACTTAGCAAAAATATTCAGTCAAATTAAATACATCATGTCATACACATATATATTTTTCAAAAAATATATATTGAATAAAAAAATATAATAAATAATTAATAATATAATAATAATAATAATAATAATAAATAATAATAATAACAAAACAAATAGACTCCTACAATTCAAAATATTGTGCCACCTCATTCAAATATTGCCACATAAAAAAAAATTTGATGTGGCACATCTAATAAACACTCTTCCTCTTCTTATTGCAATATATTTTTGCAAACATTTTATTACATTTTTTTCATATAATATTTTGTTGAACTATTCATTTTCCATAAGTTACAAATTACAATATAATAAATCTATTTATATATATATATATATATATATATATTAAAATAGACTCTGACAATTTAAAATATTATGCCACCTCATTCTAATATTACCACGTCAGAAAAAATTGATGTGGCACATCTAAGAAACACTCTTCCTCTTTCTTATTGCAATTTTTTTTTGCACAAATTTTATTGCATTTATTTCATAAAATATTTTGTGGAACTATTCATGTGCCATAAGTTACAAATTACAATATAATCAATATCAATTATTTGACACTCATTGCTCCTCAATTATTATTGATAATGGTTATTTCTCCATAAATCTATTATCTATTATCTATTATTTATTTTAAAATAGACTCCTACAATTCAAAATATGGTGCCACCTCATTCAAATATTGCCACATCTAACGAACACTCTTACTCTTTCTTATTGCAATTTATTTTTAGCACAAACTTTATTACATTATTTTCATATAATATTTTGTGGAACTATTCATGTGTCATAAGTTACAAATTACAATATAATAAATATCAATTATTCGACACTCATTTGTCCTCAATTATTATTGATAACGGTTATTTCTCCATAAATATCTTCAAACTGAATATAACATTGTATCATTACTGGTAAAAAAAAATATTTTAATGAAATCTATAATATCTATCACATGTCACTTATTAGATAACTAAAATTAATATTTAAATCAAATAGAGAGATCTAATTTAGAATTAGGCCAACAATTTGTTTTTCTATTTTTTCTTATTATATCATTACTGATATCTATCACATGTCACCTATTAGATAACTAAAATTAATATTTAAATCAAATAGCGAAATATAATTTAGAATTAGGCCGACAATTTGTTTTTCTATTTTTTCTTATTAGACCAAATACTGATGTGGATTTAGAGAAAAATTTATATATTTTCTGAAATATTGATATTATTCAAATAACAAATTTAAAACAAACAAAATGAACTCATAATTAGCAAATTTAAAATAACAAATACTAATATTCATAAAAAATATAAAAATAAAAATGTGTATATATAATAATATATATATATAAATAGGTTGGTCTATCACGTCTCATAGATTTTTTTTTGTAAGTCTGAGTCTGATCTATTTAAATTAATAGGCTTGTAAAAAGATTGAATATAACCTTTTATTAAACAAGTCAGGGCCTAAATATGTCAGACCATAGCCATGACCGTCATCAAAACAACCATCATCAATATTTACCTTTGTGTAGCATAAAGATTTTTTGTTCTATTTAAGATAAATATTTTTACCCCATACCCCTTAATTATACCTATACCCCCAAATCAGGAATGAAATGACGTTTTTACCTTCGTTTAAATAATAAAACTTCAAAAAAATTACCATTTTTTTATTTCAAGTTTTCCGGAACCGAAATTGAGTTTTTTTTCTAAACTTCAGGAGAACTTGAATACAAGTTTTCCGGTACAAAGATATACTCCAGAAAACTTGTTTGAAGTTCTCCGTTACAGAAGCCTCTTCCGGAAAAACATTTTTTTTGAAGTTCTCCGGTATAGAAGCCTCTTCCGGAAAACATTTTTTGAAGTTCTCTGGCACAAAACACTATTCTGGAAACTTTTTTGAATTTCTCCGTTACCGAGGCTTGTTCTGGAAACTTGAGGCTATAATATTTCCGACAACGACGACGATTTATGGTGTATTAATTATTAAATTGTTGTTGTATTAATTATTAATGATAGATTATTTATAGTGTAATTATTATTTATAGTGTAATTATAATTTAATGGTATATTAATTATTAATTATTTACGGTATGTTAAAATTTTGAAAAACTGTATGTACCGGAAATCTATCCAATAAAGTCTTTTGGTAAAAAATTTCTGTTCCGGAAAACTTGAGAACATTTTCAGAAAGTAATGTGTGTACCGGAATTCTTCAAAAAAGTTTTCCGAAAGTTACCGTAAAACTTTTATCTGCCGAAAAGGATAAAATGATTAAAAAAAACTAACTTAAAATCGATAAAATAGTAAAAAAAAAATTATAAAAAAAGGTATAATTGGCATTTTCATAAAATTTTGGGGGTATAGATATAGATATGGGCGGACAGGGTAAATTTTTCTTAAGATAATAGTCAAACTTTTTGAACGATTGTCTGAGAAAATTAATGCAATTTTATGTAGTGTTAAATTGATAGATTGAATAATTTAATTTAATTGTATGATTTCTTTGGATAAATTAATTTTATAATTTTATTTGGTACATATTTTTGTTTTTAGTAAATTTATCCTATGTATTCAATTATTACTATTATTTTAATATTACTATTATTATTAATAAATTTAGTGCACATTTTTGATTATTTACTTTCGTATTTAGATGATGTTAAATTAGTTCTAATAAGTATTATTTCATTTAAGATAAATTTTTAATTGTTAATAATTTTTACCATAAAAGTAATAATTCCTACAGAGTATTAATTCATAGAAATTATTGCCTTAGTCATTAACAGATATAATTTATGCATATTTAAGATAATAATTAATATTCAAAAGAAAATAAAAAATGAAGACTCTAATGAGATTTGATTTTTTAATAAATAAAAATGAAATAGACACTTATGTGTTACCATAAAATGGTAAACTATCTTGCCTATAAATTAAGGGATGCTTGTAGTGGTTGATCATCTTAAAACTTTATAAAAACCTAAAGTGTATAGTGTATACAAATAGTTAAATTAAGACGACGGGGAAGAAGATTATTGCTTTTTTAACGCTTGTAATGGTTTTAGGCTTGCAAGTGACAACATTGGATGCACGTCAAATTGATTACATCAGTTTCTCTGAGGCTATTGTTTTATTGGTGCCATGTGTACCTTTTTTTGACAGGATTAGGCCAACCAACACTATCTACTTCCTGTTGTGAATATTTACTAATTTTTTTCTATATAGAAAGACTTAAAATGATGACTATTTTTTTTATTACAAACCCATCTTATTGTTATTTTTATTTATCCACAGGATTCCATAATTCTACCATATGGGTCAAGCATACCACGAAGTAAGCTAGAAGTACAACAACAAAAACTTTATAGCAATAAGCAAAGTGAAAAGTTGTACCAACTCTTTAAAGTTGGATAGTTTTTAGCTCTATATTTATGAAAATTTGAATCAAATTTATTTGTTATCTATTTTATGTTTTTAAATTTCTGAAGTGTAATATTATATTTTTGGAATTCTATTATACAAAAAAATTACTAAATAAAATATAATTTTAATTTATAAAATACTGAAAAGTTTTACTCTACCAAACCAACAAACACATAAAACATGTTTCCTACATGAAAATCATTTTCTTCCTTTTTTTTTAAAAAAATAAATGCTAACAGCTCGATAAAAATATATATAAAATTTCATCATGATTATTTCAATTTCATAGTTTTCCCTAACTAGTTTACTTTAAAATCAACTAATAACTTTTTCAATTGTATTTCAAAAATAGTGAATCAGAGTATTCGCAATTACAAAATAAAGTTAATATGTTTAACAAAAGAAACTCCTAAAGCCAAAACACTTGGTGTTTTACTACCCAAAAATAAATCCTAGTTGGTCATAACTTAGGACGCATGTGGAAAACTCACCAAAAAATTCTTTCACCAGTACAAAAGTATCTCGGAGCCTCCAACGACATGGTATTGTACTTCATCGCATTTCTCCTACTAGGTTGGTCTGCGACATTATTCGCTCAAGTAACACTATATGTTACGTCCTGTCAAATGTAAGGGTCATCTCAAAATAACAAACACAGAGCAAATAAGCATGCATATATAGTTGTTATAGCAAAAATATAAATAAATCATTTACTTCATTTAACAGTTAAAATCACAAAGCACCAAAGATACAAATCAACAAAAGTGCACAAATCCTATTTGTTATACTATATGTGAACGTATGATTTTGGAATATCACCATCATGTAGAGTAGATAGTCCCACTATTATACAATATACCATCGTTGGACTTGTCCCACCATTGGACAAATGCTCTACAGGGTTTCATGTTCAGTACCCCACCGTTGAGTATTTTTCTGAAACATGTTGCCATTGCCAGAAACTATCGTACTTGAGACTAGGTCCAGGCCACCAATTGCATGCATAAATGTCATCACCTTAGTAACAAAATAGATCACTCAACCAGAGCATCCAAAACGATTCAACCTTGTCCTAAACCAAACTGGTTTAGACACAAAGTCATCACCTCGAATAACCCCAACATGTCAAACACAACTATTATGACAACATATCATATATGTTTATTTTCTACTATTTGAACATGTCAAACACGACCATTATAACGACGTATCATATAACATTTATATATTTTGTAGTTAACACAGAAACATAACCAATACATAACATCACAGTGCATTTATATGACATATAATTCGAATAGGAAAGCGAATGGAGTGATGCCCTTACCGTTATGAGTTTCGTTATTAAGGTCCAAAAACGTTACACCTTCACAAATTAATTTACTACTCAATTAGTGTTAAAACTTATCTTATCCTTAATTCCTATTCAAGGTTGCGTAAACTTAAGGTTTTAGGACATGCAAATTTTTATATTTGTTAAAAGTTACAAATACTCTCAAATTAGCAGCATACTAAACAAGTTAACAATAAAAAGAGATTTTGAGTCTATATTTAGTGCATCATTGCAAATCCCAATAAAATAAAGAAAAATGTCATTTTTCAAATATTTCTTTTGGACTAAAATATAATAGATACAGCATCAAGGATCCCTAAGACTTCATTAGTTCAACTCAAAAAATTAACAAAAAAATTAACGACACTTTCAACACAAAATCATTTTAATTATTACAATAAATTAACAACTCTATCACACAAAATTTTTTTATTTTTGTAAATTCAACACAACATTCCACACAATCCTCTTATAAAAATCACCAACTTTACATTCAAAAAATAATTATAACGACAACTATCACCCCATTTATTATTTCTGGAAATATTGTTATTTTTAACATCAATAAAGTTTCTAAAAATTTTTTCAACACACAAACTATCACAACATAAAATTTTAACCAAATAAAAATTCAGTTTTTAGCCAATAACTATTTCTATTGATTAAAACACAATTTTATCTTTATAACGACTTTTACCGAATGAAAATTATTTTTTTGACATAGATAAACATTTTCTCTAATTAAAATAGATTTTTATATCAATGTCATAAGAAAATCAAGATCACTGCTAAGAAAATAAATTGCAGATCACAATTTTACTTTTAAAACTAAAGAATTTTCCTACACAATAATAATAATAATATTAAAACACCATTTTCAAAATTATCCATCATCACAAAGCCATTTACTAAAATCAGTTTTTTTTTACTAGTGACAACAATAACAATTTTACCATAAAAATCAATTTATTTTCTACAGAAGATCAAGAAGGGATTTTGTTCTACAAACAATGAAAAATGGTTAGACACAGTAAAATATGATGTATTATTAAAGAGTTCTTCTTGAGTGGATGATTCACTAACTCCTTTTGAGGTTTTCCTTTTCTTTAAATTCTTCCTTTTCTCTCCCAAACCCTTTCTTTTCCTTTCTTTCTTGCATATAGGTTGTATGATATCATCTTGAGAAAGGGAGACGTCGGTTTTTTTTCTTCTTCTATCACTAGAGTTAGGGAATTTAAACCTAAGCCCATTAACACCGCTAATTAAACACCCCAAATTAAATAAATATTAAACGTCTCCTTCTTTCTAGTAAATTAAATTATAAGTATTTGTTTTTAATACCGCAAAATATCAGTCAAATTAAATACCATTGTCATACTAGTGCCATTATCATTAAATATTGCCAACATATAATATCTGACGTGGCACATCTAACAAAAACTCTTCCTCTTTCTTAAATTCCTATACTTAGCAAAATATTACAGTCAAAATAATTTGTGGAACTATTCATGTGCCATAAGTTACAAATTACAATATAATAAATCTATTATATATATTAAAATAGACTCCTACAATTCAAAATATTATGCCACCTCATTCTAATATTACCACATCAAAAAAAATTGATGTGGCACATCTAACAAACACTCTTCCTCTTTCTTATTGCAATTTATTTTTAGCACAAATTTTATTACATTATTTTCATATAATATTTTGTGGAACTATTCATGTGTTAGAAGTTACAAATTACAATATAATAAATATCAATTATTCGACACTCATTGGTCCTCAATTATTATTGATAATGGTTATTTCTCCATAAATATCTTCAAATTGAATATAACATTGTATCATTATTGGATAAAAAAATATTTTAATGAAATTTATAATATCTATCACATGTCACTTATTAGATAACTAAAATTAATATTTGAATCAAATAGAGAGATCTAATTTAGAATTAGGACAACAATTTTTTTTTCTATTTTTTCTTATTATATCATTATTGATATCTATCACATGTCACTTATTAGATAACTAAAATTAATATTTAAATCAAATAGAGAAATATAATTTAGAATTATGCTGACAATTTGTTTTTCTATTTTTTCTTATTATACCAGCACTGATATGGACTTAGAGAAAAATTTATATATTTTCTAAAATATTGATATTATTAAAATAAAAAATTTAAAACAAACAAAATAACTCATAACGTAGAAAATTAAAATAACAAATACTAATGTTCATAAAAAAATAATAAAAAAATAAAAATGTGGAATAAATAATATATATATATATATATATATATATATAATATATATTTATCATATATAGGTTGGTCTATCACGTCTAATAGATTTTTTTTTGTAAGTCTGATCTATTTAAATTAATAGGCTTTTAAAAAATACTGAATCTAATCTTTTTATTAAACAAGTCAAGTCAGAGCATAAATATGTTAGACCATAGGCCCTGACCGTCATCAAAACAAGCATCATCAATATTTACCTTTGTGTAGCATAAAGATGTTTTGTTCTATTTAAGATAAGAAAGTTTTACCCCATACCCCCTTAAATATACATATACCCCCAAATCAGGAATGAAATGACGTTTTTACCCTCGTTTAATTAATGAAACTTCAAAAAATTTACCATTTTATTTCAAATTTTCCGGAACTCAAGATTGTGTTTTTTTTCTAAACTTCCAGAGAACTTGAATACATGTTTTCTGGTACAAAGATATACTCCAAAAAATTTGTTTGAGGTTCTCCGTTACGGAAGCATCTTCCGAAAAACATTTTTTTGAAGTTCTCCGTAATAGAAGCCTCTTCCAGAAAACATTTTATGAAGTTCTCTGGCACAGAACACTATTCTGGAAAACTTTTTTGAACTTCTCCCGAGACTTGTTCTGGGAAAATTGAGGCTTAATATTTCCGACAACGACGACGATTTAATGTGTATTAATTATTAATTATTATGATGTATTCATTATTTATGATATATTA
>PGTU02004449.1:0-17068 GCA_002896215.2 Cicer echinospermum
ATCACGATGGTGTCTTTACACTCTCATATTTCAAGTTTACAATACATTTGATTATATTACATTAAGAAACGATATAACATTATTAGTTAAAAATGTTCAAAGATTCTTCAACAAAAACAATTACGGTTAATTCTTCAACTAAAGTCGTTGAGGAACAACAATGACACAAGTAAATCAAAATTTAAATTGTGTAAATAAATAAATGATGTTTATAAAAAAAAAATCATTTTCATTTCACGTTGATAAATTTAAAATTTTAACATTCTCTTAAATTTTAAGATTACAATTAATTGTATCGCTTGTTATACAAAACTTTTATATAGTATTTAATATATTTAAGTGAAAATAATTATATTTTTATGTAAATTATATACACATATAAAAATATAATGCAACTGTATATTATTGAAGGGTAAAAATGAGCTTGAAGCTCTACAATGGTGGAAATAACAATGCAAGTGAAAAACTAGAGTCAAAGACTCCTATTCCAGAGCAAAGTTCCTAACGAGAGAGAAAACTCTCCTAACCAACTCTAACATAATGAAGTGAACAACTAAGAGTCAAAGACTCTAATGATCTCTTCTTTAACCTGTAATAATATTAAAAAAAAAAAAAACTGAGATCTACAGAAATTATTTATATATAGTTAGACACAATCATGCAAAGGAATTTGTTAGATAGAACTCTCCGCGCAAAGTGATTTTTTAGAAAAACCATGCAATCATACATCAGTTCCCTAAATGTGGTTTATCCATAACATTTACTAGCAGCAATACCACCAAGTGGAATGACAAAAAGCACAGCTGAAAATGAAAACAAGTTTCAGAATCAGTAGACTTCATAGCAGAAAACTAGTACTGGTGTCCTATGAGCCCATGACTATTTCAAGCCCTATTAAAAAGACTAATCAATATGGATCCTTGTATAAATGTGCATTAGGTTACCGAATATAAATAATTTTAGTAGAGATCAGTCCTACTATAAGGAAGATTATATTTAAGTTTTCTAGACAGAGAATAAATATTTGAGTTGGTATTCACAGTTTTTCATCAAATATCAAGGTATGAGTACAGTATTTTCAAAAATTAGGTCCAAGATATGGTGAAGAAAAATGCTGAAGTGTCATCACTGATTGGCCATCTTATTAAAATTCACCGACTATTACTATCATTTATCATTTCTAGCTTCCACAAAAGGAACCCCAGCAAAGACCCTGTAATCATTTTCACAGATTTTAATTGCAACTACTTTCTTAATGGCCTCAGGTTGACTCATCCGCAAATAACAACAACTACATATCCTTTTCCCAATAGGTTCTTCCATAAGTAACATACAAAACACATTCAGTAGATAGAGAACACACTTATCAATTGCCATACATGTACATGGTTCCAAAATTGTGGATGCAGTTACGCTGCAAACCTTGATAATGCAGAAAAATAACAAACCTTGATAATGCAGAAAAATACAAGCAAATGCTACCGCAATTGGGGTTTCAATGTTGTTGTGGAGACATAAACATCATTTATATGGCGGATGCAATTGTGGTTAAAGAGAGCAAACTTAGAACTATGTGTGTGTGTAAGGTTTTAAATAGTGGTCACGGTAACAGTTGTGTCTTTAATATTGCATAGAATCACAGTCGGATATGGCTGATACTGCCTCAATTGTGGTTGCATTACAGTTCCAAAGACTTAAAAAATCATAAGTTGCGGCTAATGCGGTGGCAAACATTTATTGAAAACTCTGATCCAATGCACTAAAAACACAATATCAATTTACATAGGTGTAGGCACTATTCAATCAGTCCAACAAAACAGAATCCAAACAAAGAAATGGGTTTTTCCCAATTCACATCACAGAGACATGTGAATATACTTGTCGGAGGATATAGCCTATTATGCATCCACATCAGATACATGTTATAGAATTTCCACTATAGACTAGTATCAGGATAAACTCAGTTGTCTAATCATCATCTCAGCACATAAACAATTAGCTATGTTTATAAATCGCTAAATATTGAAAATACTGTAGTTGCAACCTTATTAATAATTTCATACCATTTCTTTTATCTATATTCACATGTCTCTAGCTCAATTTTGTTAGAAGTGCTGTTGTTTTTAGCTGTCAGGGTACAACTCTCTTATGTCAATGCTGAATACCAACGAGCTCGAACCATGGCTGGCGATAAGTTGGTCTCAGATAGTATGGTTACATCCCTCCATCAGAGGTTCAAACGTATCCATCGTAGTAATTTCCCCCAAAGAATATAATTGAATGAGACTTTGGGATTAAAAATTACATAATAGGGTGCTTCAGATTGCTGAAATCTTTGAATTTTCATTATTGCTCCTTTGTACTCCTTTGGTGAGAGGACGTTAGTTTAGGGAACAAATTGACTGTTTATTATAAACAAATATAAATGGGACCATACATGAGAACCACTCCCCTGTGTTGCTCTATCATTATATTCTGATCTTTCCCTTCATATGTAGGTCCAGTCATGAAATTGCTTTTGGAAGCAACGAAATGCTTTACAGATTGATAATCTTGAGTTCAAGACTGAAAATAGCTCCCAAATTAAATTGGCATAGATAATATGCCTAAATACTATTTGATATGTGCAACCTTCTTCACAATTTAGGTTACATACTATGATAGTTAGAATAGAAACTATCGAAAGCATGTGCCCAGGCTTTTTAATTTTAATACTATCTGAAAGTAAGATTCAATTAGCCAGGGGGTAGGCTAGTTTCTTCCAGAAAGAGCTTGGTTACACCATGAAAGATATTTCTAGACATCGGATCTTAACTAAAATCAAAACACCTCTTGATTCTACTGCAGGTCATAAAAATCAAAATGATGAATAATCTTTTGATTACTTGATAAATAAATAAATAAACAAAAGATTGATCTACTTAAACTGACCTAAACATGAACAATTTTAACATAAGTGGTCATCTTCAAATTGATTCAGCAACTCAACTCAACTTTAGATAGAACCACAAACCAACTGAAATATTTAGACCTAAAATTGCAGGGTGAAATCTTTAACTTCAAACGTTTACATAAGTGGAATTCTATGCATGCTGGAAAAGCTTTAAGAATACATCATTAATCCTTTTTGGTCCATGCACTAGCCATATAATATTGATTGTTATGATATAGAAAGAAAAAACTGTATTTGTCAGCAAGACAAGTACCTTCTGATTTAGTGAGTTAGTCAATGAAACAGAATTATGCTACATAACACATAACTGAAGTAACAGTCGTTAATGTCGCCAATCAATACCACTTCCAGTAACACCAAATAACTAAATTTTTGTCTCAGCCTACTATCACTAAATCTAGTTAGTTGTAGTTAAAAAACAAGAGATAACATGTTAATATTCAACTCTACTATCCAGCACATCTCTAGATAAAGCTACGAAGACTGTGATTGTAAATTCGAACCGATCTATGTCTCATGGATCATCAACATTGGAAACACATATGACACATACACATGATTTTCAACAAAGAATTTTATTTACCATGAAATCCAGAAACGAGCAAAGCGACAATTTGACAAGCAGAGGAACCAGAGAATACACAGCCGAGTCTCTCATATAGAGTACTCATAACAAGTTACCACATATTCTCTTCATATCTGGTAGAGGTGATACTATGAATGAGTGGTGTGAATCCTTTAAAGTTAGAAAGTTGTGTTAGAGAAGGATATTTACCTACCAACTGCAATATTTTGCAACTTGCTATATCCTAAGCTCTACTAGAAAAACATAAGAAGTAGAGAATGACCAAATATATCTGAACCGAAAGAAAACAATTATAGCATCATTCTTTCCTCCTTTCGTGTTTTTTTTTTACTGTGCAGTAGCAAGTTAAATATTTATGCATAGGGTAAATGATTGATTAGCTATTCCACTTTATCCTGCTGCATGGATCATGATATTAGAAGCAATACTCACTAACCCAGTTATATTATGTTTGGTTTTACATTTGACATGCATTCCAATATATTCAACCTGAAAGTATATCTCTAGTTCCGTTGAGAATAACACATTTTTGCTCCACTGAAATACAAAAACTAACATATAGAAGACCTTTAATTTAGTTCAACAACAATGAAAAGGAGGAGTTAGTCAATTAGAGAGATATTTCATTAGAAAAGTCGAATAAAAAAAAAATCTTTAAAACGGACCAATCCTAACACACCTTTGATAAGAGCGCAACTATCCACATTGCTAAATACAACTATGAACATTTAAATTATGGTTGTGAACATTAGCAATAAGCATTTATTCTTCATTCACTCTTTTAGAAATCAATCATTTAAAGGAGTACAAAGGACAAAGAAAGAAAAACCAAAGCTTTCAGCAATCTAAAGCACCCCATTGTGTAATTTATAATCCCAAAGTCTCGTTCAATTATGTTTTTTGGGAGAATCACTGCGAGCCATACTTCGGACCTCTGATGGAGGGATGTAACCATACTTCTTTCTCAACACATCTAAGACCAACTTATCGCGAGCCATGGTTCGGGCTCGTTGGGGTTCAACATTAACATAAGAGAAGTGTGCCCCAACAGCAAAAACAGCAGCACCAGAGAGGAAGCATGCAATGGTCATTGCCAGTTTCTTGGGTGTTGAAGGGAAACACACCACCATTCCCACAAAATCTGTCACGTGAAAAATTTAAAGACAGCCTTCATGAGTTTCACTAAGATTGTAATTGGCATTATTCACTGTGGTCTAGTTTGGATAAACATCTTAATTAAATGCTTATACCAAAAGCACTAATTATATAAAAGATAAAATAAAGTTAAATTGTTTTCATAAATTATCATAAAGAGTTTATTATAAATTGTTGCTTTTGTAAGTTCTCTTAAAGTGTCACAAATGCTTACGTCAATAGATAAGTTTAAATAAGTCAATCCAAATATACTATATGTATATATGTGTCAATTCAATGCCCATGCTCATAACCGCAAAACTTTATTTATTTATAATTATACAAATGTCTAATAAATGAATTAAAATAAATAAAAAATGATAAACTTTTTAATATAAATGAAAAAAAAAAAAATAGAACATGTTAAGTCTTAGTGCATCTAGCAGGCATTTTATCAAACATGTCGGGTGTGTTTGAAAATGAACGAGGGTACAGTTTAAAAGGAACTCAACAATTTATTAGTTTATCAATCGGAACATACCTTGAGTTTGAAATTGAGAATAATGAAGAATTGAAAATTGAAAATTGAAAATTGATTATTGGTGTAAACGCCGAACTGCAGAAACCCGTTTTAATCACTTTTTTATTGTATGAACTTGAAACCGGAAACGCTTCGGATTTGCTTATTCTCGCCTTCCTTTTTTAATTATTTAGCTAGCAATAAGTCCGTGTGATTGTGTTGTGTATGTTTTAAATAAAAAATTGTTATTTATTAATAATTAATAATAAATATTTTTAATATTTGTTATATATCACTTTTAAAGAATTGTCTTGTATTTTTATATATATTTTTTTTATATTTATTATTAATAATATTTTTGATATAGAAAAATAATTATTTAATATTATATTATATTTATCAAAATGATAAATATTTTTTTATAATATTTTTCAAAATAAACGTCCGGTGTTTTTTATGTAATACTAACTAATATTTGTACTATAATATTATATTATCATTAATAATATTAGTGAGTAACCCGTGCGTCGCACGGATACAAATTACTATATTGATAAATATTATTGTTTATAATAAAGTTATATAATATAAAAATTTGAATTAACATTGACATTCAAGACATAATTTTATTGACATTGACATTGACATTAAAGACATAAATATGAAATTTTATCATCAATTCAATTCCATACAAAAAATAACTTACAATAAACAAATATAACCGTAAAAAGAATGTCGTATACATGTTTACAAATTATTGAAAATTTCTTTGTACACAACATTTTTGGTGTCGGTACATAGTTTTCCTTCTTCATCTAAATATAAACAATCTTCAATCCTTCCCTAGACTTTACTCGTGAAATAGCCACATAGAATTGACCATGAGTAAATACAGGTCGCTTTAAATACAAACCAACTTGAGAAAGAGATTGACCCTGACTCTTATTTATGGTCATTGCAAAACACAACGACAATGGAAATTGTCTTCTCTGGAATTTAAATGGGAAAGCTGGATCAGATGGAACCAAATTCATCCTTGGTATATAAATCTTATCACCGATGTTTTTTCCCGTGATCACAGTTGCTCCAATAATATTTGTACACAATTCATTTATGAGCAACCTTGTTCCATTACATAGTCCATTAGCTTTGATCAATGTTCCTCAAAAGCATGACTGGAACACCAATCTTTAATCTTAATCGGTGATTTGGAATTCCAGAACATTTCATGTCATTCAAAAAATTCTGGTGTGAACCAATCTCCTGCCACAGCACAATTTTCATCAGAAAGGACAGTTGAGTCTGAACTAATGTATTCCTTTTCCTCTTCTGGAATTAATGATAAAATATAATCATTAACGATATCTACAGTATCATGAGTCGGAGCAAGTATTGCCCTCTCTTCATAGTATTTCAAATTGTTTTGTTCTGTAAAAGCAGTGGGATATGTCAATTCAAACAGAGATAATAGAGGATTTTGGGAATTGTTTACCAATAAGTCTTCAGGAATATTAATAATACTCTCCCCTAACTCATTTGAGTCATGTTTACCGTTTCCAATATCAAGCATCCAATCTGCAAAATCTTTAATGTCATAGTATATGCATTGGGTTCTGCAGATGTTTAAAACGCATGTTTCTTGATAATGTCAAAACCTTGCAGTATTTTCCATAATTCAGATGAGTTTATTGAAGCTGCCACTATATCATGCCTACAACCTTTTCTAACAACAGGTAATATTTGTCTAAAATCACCTCCAAAAACAACTACCTTCCCACCAAATGGTTTATGTAGGTTAGCCTCATCTACAGTCCTCATGATATCTCTAAAAGTACGATCTACAGCTTCAGCACATAATTTATTTAGCATTGGAGCTTCATCCCATATAATAAGCTTAGAATGTATGATAAGATTAGCTCTATCAGTGCGTTGTTTGATGTCACATGTAGATGTTTCGGTTGTAACCAAAGGAATCTTTAATGCGGAATGAGCTGTTTTTTCCTCCAGGTAATAATAAAGCTGCATCCCACTGGAGGCAATATTTAAAACAATTGAACCTTGGGATCTCAGTGCAGCTGATAAAGTTCTCCAGATAAATGTTTTTCCTGTGCCTCCATATCCATATAAGAAGTAAAACCCTCCCGAATTAGTCATCACAGAAGCAATAATTTGATCATACACTGACCTTTGTTCTGCGGTTAAGGATGACAATAATGAGATGTGGGTTGCAGCTAACTCATCTTTGTCATAGTTTAATTCATCAGCCAAGAACCTATTTTCAAATTGATTCATATTTGAATGGTAGGGCATGGCATGGTCTTAAAACTTTTAAGAGATTTACCACTCATGAAAAGTAGTTTGTCCAACTCAACCAAACAAATATTTTTTAACTCATCATCACTTATTTGAAGGCCTGAATCAAAGAGAATGATTTTAATCATATAGTTAGTGTTGTAAAATATTAATAATAATAACACAAAAATTAATATATATATAGTATTTTTAATATTTAATTGCATACCTGGGTTGTTTAACATTTTCCTTTTTTCGTATAAAATTCCATCACATAAAAGTTTCCATGTAGCTTCCCAAACAACAAAAGGATTTGTCATTGAATTCATGAACAATAATATAACAAATAATCTCCTCAATTGATGTCCAGAGGCAACTGACTTGCTTCAGTAATAGCATACACAAATTCATTGTCATCTTGCAGCAACCCAAGTGCAAAACACGCTTCCTTAAAGGTTTTATGTGTTGTGCCATCCACTCTCTTAATATCATTGTAACTTGTGCACCCTTTTTGTATTGTCAATAGGAGTCTCAAAAATAAACATCCCCACCTCCTGGGGGAATATAAGTAAGTCTTCCAATTGAATTACCTTGCTTTCTGGGCTGCCATGTTTTTGCTATTTTTTATATAAACAAACCTTGTAGGAAATTCAGCATAAGTCAATTCTCTTCCTTCAGGATACTTTTTGTTTGCCTCAAACCAAGCCAAAACATTGTGTCAAGTTCTTCATTACGCGCCACAACAGATTGAATTGAATAATTTTCTGAATACATTACAGATTGCTCATTTCAAGGTGAAATGAAAGCCTTATAACAGGAGGCCACCTTTGATGGATGTCATACTCAAAAGTTCTCCAAACAGCCTCACACGGGCCCAAATACCTGCACTCATAGTATTTGTTTTATCTCATCAAGTACCTGGCCATTTTCTGTTCGGTTTGAAATCTCTATTGTGGCTCTATCTGGTCCTTTATTAACATACTTAAACAAATACTTTATTGAGTTTCCCTTGTTGCAATACTCAACATTGACATGTGCTTGATATTTCATCAACAAATGTGGATTGTATGGAACTACAAACCTATTGTCCAAACTGATTCCTTTTTTCAAAACGGACAAACCAGTATCTCGTCGCTTGTACTTTGGATAACCTTCATCGTCAACTATAGTTGAAGATTGGTAATCCTTTGGAAATACTTTGAGCACTTGCCATCTTTCATGCACGGAGATTTTGGATTGGAAGATCCACATGGACCATGTAGCATGAAACTTGAAACAACATTTGCAAGTTTGATATAAATTACAATCAGGTAGTTCTGCTGAAATGAACTTGTCGATGTCATTACCTGTCTTTAATGAATTTGAACCTCCAAGCCATAACAAAATGTGTGCGTGTGGCAATCCCCTCTTCTGAAACTCTATGGTATATGTCCCTATCAAAGAAATTTTAAATATATTAATTTGTAATATTCATAAGTTCATAAATATATATCTGTATAAAAGTAATAAGAAAAGAAATACAAAAATAGTAAATATTACCTGCAACAATTTCACCAAATATTTTTTCTTTTTTAAAATCACTCATCATGTGATCAAGCTTTGCCTTAAATACTCTACAAACGATATCTGGACGATCAGTTGCTTTAAGGCCTCTAATAGAAACAAAGTTTTTTATTTCTTGCCAATTAGCATTGCACGTTATGGTGATAAACAAATCAGGATACCCAAACTTTTTGCAAATCGCCATTGCATCTTGACAGTTATTAAACATGTATCGTGGACCTCCGGTAAAAGATGCTGGCAATACTACACGTTTTCCAACTGCAAATGTATGGGTTTCTCCGCTATGAATTGCTTCTTGTAAACCACTTAATATGTCGCATCTAATTGTCGATTGGTTCATTCGTATCCAGTGTAACCTTTGCGACTCTATCATAGAGAAACAATCAACAACAAATTGTTGAAATAGCCTGCCAGCATTTACAATAATGCCATGTTCGAAATCTCTCTCTTGTATGCGGAATGCAATAAAGTCTCTCAATGTAACGCGTATCCTCTTTCGTTTTCCTTCCTTCATAACATTCTCTCTAATAGGAAAGTTTTTCTTGATATTGGTCCTCACCAAATGGAAACAACAACGGATACTGAAGGGGTAAGAACGAAGCATGAGTCTCTTTTATTTCTCCAAGTAGCCGGATGTCTTTCTAACAATAATGTCTCGCCCAGGATCAAGGTTGTCCAAATCACCAACTATTAAAGCAGCAACCTCATCACATGATGGCATATTATGTGTTCTTGGATCCTTTGTTCTGTTTCGAAACAACCTTAGGCACACATTAGATGTGCTATTGTGTTGTAGGTGGTCACGGACTTTCCTAAAAGACTTAGCTAAGACATTGTGTTCATCCACCATTCTCTTGAAGTCTTCAACTAATGTTTTGTCTAGATCTTTTGTGTTGTTCATTTGATCTGGATAATATTAAATAAAATAAAATAAAAAAGTGGTCACATAAACAAAACAAAAATATTCAAAACTATTGTATAAAATATACCAAATAAGATTTATACCTAAAAATGATTAAATCTGTTAGATATCTCATTCACTGTGTCATAAATATATAATTGGGCAAATTTTGGAGTTGCTTCTTCCTCTGGAATTAGACTGCCAATTCTGTGGAAATTTTGTCCACTAAGAATAAATTGCGGTGGTCCTCCACCCTACTCGAGTTTGATTGGATCTTTCCACCAATAGAGGTGAAACAAAACATACTATTATATGCTCGAATATTTTCTTTAAAATGTTTACTCCTTGGATCTTGTCCATGTATTAAGCTCATTAGCAACTCCGGAGGCCTTTTTAAGTATGGAATCTGTACTAATCCTTTCATACAACAAAGTGAAAACTTAGGTAGGTTGCTATTAACACTTTTCTCAGCTCGCTCCTCATACCACATTTGAGCACCACATTCAGAGCATGTATAAGAGGGATCTCCAAAGTCTACTATTTCTGTTGAATAAAACTAACTCAAATTTTAGGCAATAAAGTCAATTATGGTATTATTCATGAGTCTTTGATGGAAATAGGTTATTGAGGTGTGAATATGACCTTGTGTTTCAGCAAGTGCAAACATTTCACAATGGAAAGTAGTCATTTGACCACTTGTACTTGTACTTGTACTTGCTGAGTAAAAGAATAGAGATACAAATAGAAAATTAGGATTTGACTGTCAAATTTTTTGAAAATGGAACCTATTGATTAGAAAAAACAAATACAATTTTTGTTCACTTGTTAGAATAACGAACCATTTGGAAAAATAATTACGAATGAAGGTATCGATTCAAGAACATGGTAAGGTTGAGATACATGTTTCGTAACATGTATTTATTACATCTAACATAGGAGTGTCATCTATCAATTGAGTAGCGCATATACAATATAAAATAAAGAAATATGTCATTTTAAATGCAATGAAACTTATAATTTGTAAATGCCAAAATGTAGAAGGTTAATAATTATCAAGAAAAAAATAAGAAAGCGTCCAATATGAAAATAGAATATACTAACCAGACACAGAAACGTGTTTTATTGGTTGTGCTGTGTTGCTTCTCATTATGTTTTTCGTACGAATTACAGAGGAAGCTAAAATACAAACATAGTTTAGTCATATATCATTTTGAGTTGATTTTAATAAATGAATGTGAATATATATAAATAAAATATTTTGAGTTGATTTTAATAATAACGGATTGCCGAACCTGCATCAACTGTATGGTCACAAGAGGTTGCAGTGAAATAAGTAGGATTCTTACGTTTGTTGTTGTTCAACGTGGCTGATTGTATGTCAATTGATGTTGTGGCAATGGAATTAATATGAGTTGTTCCATTTGTTGCTACAAAAAAAAGATTGTAAAATAGAAATCATTGAATATTGATATGAATGATTAAATTTAGTTAAGCATTGAAGATGAAATTATGTATGTCTATTTACCAATGGTTAACTCAGACAATGGAGTTCTTGCAACAAAGTTTTGTCCAGTGGTTGAAACACCACGTCTACTTGTATGTATGTGTGGCGTACCATTTTCATCTAACAAAGATTAAGAAAGTTTATGTTAATTTCATAAACTTGATATTTAAAAATTTAAGTCGATATATACATCATTTTGTGTGTGGATATATAGAGTCTATGCTTTAACATACTATTAATACCTAAGATATTAATGTTTTGTTTGGATGACTTGGCTCTCATCAATATTTTTCTCCTCAATCTTCTAGAAGCTGCGTTGTTTGCATCCATGGGTAAAAGCTGAGTACACTGTAGATTGAATCTAATTTTGTGGCAATAAAGATGTAGAGAATTTAAAATCGGAGTTATTAGGACAAACCTTACCAATAAATGTTTAAAAAATAAAACAAAAACCGTCTAATCGTGTATGGATTGCAAAAGTAGTGTTTTAAAAACTCTTACTTTAAAAAAACAACCGTCAAATCTGGATTATATTTTATTTTAATTCTTAAATAAATTTTATAGTTGCCTAAATAATTTTTTTTGTTTGGATTACTTTCATTATATTTAATCGTGTGGCAGTAACCATTTAACAGATAATTTAAAATCGGAATTATTAGGACAAATCTTACGAATAAATGTTTGAGTATAGGTATAAATATGCAAAAAATAATAAAATAAATTTTTTCATTAATAATTTGAAGCGGTGGTTGGTAGTGTAGTGTTTGAAAAAACCCATTACTTTCAACAATAAAAAACTGTTAAATCGTGTGTAATGAATTTGATAACGTTGTTTTTCAAACAAAAGAAACTGTCATGATGGAATGGAATGGATTGCATTTTTTTTTTTTTTTTGGATGACGTGGATTTCATAGATATTTTTATTTGAGTTGTTTGTTTACATACATGGGTAAAAGCTCGAGTTCCATATAAATTCAATCTAATTTTGTGGTATCAATTATTTAGTGGAGAATTTAGAATCGGAATTATTAGGACAAACCTTACAAATAAATGTTAGAGTACATACATGTGCCCTACAATTTTTTGGTAAAATTTAGAAACATAGACAATAAATAATATATAACAAAATAGAGACATCTATCTTTTTTTCTTCAAACATCACAATTTGTACAATAAAATAATTTTTTTAATTATAGTTATTTAATCTTCATTCACAAGTTGAAGTGGTGGTTGCTAAAGCAGTGTTTTAAAAACCATTACTTTCCAAAAACTATGTAATGGATTTGCTAAACAACCGTTACGGTCAAATCGTATTTTTTTTTAATTATTAAATAAATTTTATATTTGTCCAAAAGCTATGTAACTTCAATCTAATAGAGAATTTAGAATCGGAGTTATTATGACAAACCTTGCACAGTAAGGTTGGAGTATAGACATACAGATATCCAACACTTACAATTTTTTAAGGCAAAATTTAGAAAAATACAGATACGTGAATATTACATTGCAAGAAATGTATAACAATAAATGAAAATTGATAGAAACTTAATGTGTGAATATAACATTGCAAAACTAACAAATTTTAGCCAAAACAAATGCTACCATAAGTTAATTCAAAACAAAATAACTAAAGTATTATGTTTATAAGAAACTTGATTATCACTCCTTCTCAATTTTGACATTTTTCACATTCTTTGAATTGACTCCATCATTATCATCAGCGACTTCTATGAATCCCCTTTTAAGAGGGGTACAATCATCAGAATCATATTCAACTGGTATGGGTACATGGACAGAGTTTGGGACTTGATATTTGTCATCAGTAGCTTCTTCTTCAAACTTATTATTCAAATCATTCGTTACACCACCTTCTATGTCGTTATCAAGACCAGCATCAACCTTAATCACAAATTACCAAAATCAGAAAGTAATACATATTGATTTAGATAAGTAAAATAGTTTACAAAAGGTAAAAGAATAGAAACCTTTTCAACAGCAACATATTTGAATTTTTTTATAATATCCAAGTCACCACAAAGTTTTTTGACTCGAAATGATTTTTCAAAATTTGAGTTCACATCATTTTTTGCCTCTATCTTAAATAGGAATTGTTTTTCAACCAAATCTCCAATTTCTTTTGGCACGGTGTCAGATTGTGGATCCTAATATTCACATTGTTGTTAAAAACATTAATTCAGATCATCAAAATAAACATAATCAGACCACATCAATAATAAATAAAGGTTGAAGATACAATAAAATTGAGAAACTATACTGACTTGATCCATTTCATGAAGCAAATTTAGACATGATTTGTTTGTTAGCGAAATTCCGTCATGATCAAATATGACAAAGGTAGCAGAATCAGTATCATCAACGACTCTAACCTTGATACGGTACCTTTTACCAAAATTAGATAATGAAATTTATTAACATCAATAATAGTTTAAGGAGTTGATAAATTAACATAAACGAATTTTATTTGTTAAACACACCTGGGCACAATTGTCCATACATATTTTTTACATTTTGAGCAAAAAAACCTTTTAGATTCAATAACAACTCCTTTGTTGCATACACATGCTCCATACCACCAATCCCCTTCACCAAGAATATGTTTAACTGTACCAAAGACAACACAAACCATGTCCTACAAAAGAAGTAAAAATTATAAATAAAATACATGATTAACAAAACTAAATGAACTGTAATAGATATGACATTGAAAGTGTGAAAATTACATTTTGACAATCCTTAAGTTCCTCTATAGTCATGCGTTGGAAAAGACTTAAAAATTCTTCTTCTAAACTCAAATGAGAAGTATCCTTCTTATGAGTTAATGGTTGAGTTGGCGAGTCAAAGTTATGCGAGTGTCTGATAATGTAGCATAAAGTTAGTATTTTAATAAAAAGAATAAAATAAAAAATTTGAATAAGTTAGTTAGTAGTACTTCTAGTTTACTTTTAACCTTACTTGAGTTTGAAAGAAACTGACTCAGGAATTTCAGGGTTGAATAAAAGCTTAGTACAGTTCATTGCATTTTGTAGTTGGCTTTTACCATTAAAACATCTTCACTTTTAGAAACTGAGCAAGTACAACAACATTTTGATTATAACCGGATTGCAAATATGCATCCAGTTCATCAACATAGGATCCAAACAGTGCACATTCAATCCTTATACTACATAAAAAAAATAAAATTAGTTAATAATTAATAGAGAAATTTATTAAATATTGAAAAAATTATTATATAGTATAAAAAGTCTCACCCATCTGACTCTAACTCAATAACTTTAAATTTTGTAGTGACACCGTTCCTTTCATAAACTCTGTCTTGTCCCACTCCAACTAAAATTCCCATGACATCTATTTAAAAATAATAATAATGATTAAATTGTGAATGACTAAAATAAAATAACAATGACAGATTGAAATAAACTTACCAATCAAGTAATCCATGTCAACATTTCGAATTTCTGGGAATGAAATCAATGAGTACGGAGAGGCTGTGACCAAACTGGTTTCTAATTCTCGGACCATTGTACTATTTTGCAAATTCAATTTGAATTGATGTCCGGTTGTTCTATATGCTCCAGAGTTAGACACAACACCGAGAGAACGAAAGTTGTACACAACTCCCTCACGAATAGTAGTCTCAAATCGAGGAATAAGAGTTTTTCGCACTGTTGCTTGAATTTTATCACCCTAGCAATATGAAACACAAATTTGTTAAATTAATAAAATAACAAAAAGTTTGTGTATAATTTAAAACTTTGACTTTATAAAAGAAAGACACAATATGAAACACAAATTTGTTAAATTAATAACATAACAAATAAGTAAGTTTCTGTATAATTTAAAACTTTGAATTTATAAAAGAAAGAATTAAACCTTGTCATCCATTAATACCATTTCCATCGCATAAAAATTTATGTTTGACATTGAGATCAGACAGAAACCATAATCGCACAACTCTAACAACCAAATTCCATGACTCCTTTTTTGGAGAAATTGAAGCAACAAAATCTGATTTTTTTGAGACATCGAAGAACGATAAACACAAAAATAAATAACGAATCTTTGAAATAGAAAAAATTAAGAGGAAATTGTGTATAGATGAGATATATATGAATGATATTTATAAAGGAGACACAAAAATGAGAGATTATTGAGGATAGAACGGTACGAATT
The DNA here is from genome assembly GCA_002896215.2 of Cicer echinospermum. Classification (NCBI taxonomy): domain Eukaryota; kingdom Viridiplantae; phylum Streptophyta; class Magnoliopsida; order Fabales; family Fabaceae; genus Cicer; species Cicer echinospermum. The sequence continues at coordinate 15,645 of PGTU02004449.1, forward strand.
AAGAAAGAAAGTCTGAAGACGCTAAAGAATTCATAAAATAAATAAATTTTTAATTAAATTAATTTGAAGCGGTAGTTGATAAAGTAGTGTTTAAACAACACTTATCTTCAGAAAACTGTTAAGTAATCGTGGTGTATTGTATTTTATTTTTAATTTTTTAATTGGCTATAAATTTTTAATTAAATTAATTTGAAGGGGTAGTTGATAAAGTAGTGTTTAAACAACACTTACCTTCAAAAAAACTGTCGTAGTCGTGGTGTATTGTATTTTATTTTTTAATTTTTTAATTGGCCATAAATTTTTAATTAAATTAATTTGAAGCGGTAGTTGATAAAGTAGTGTTTAAACAACACTTACCTTCAAAAAACTGTCAAGTAATCGTGGTGTATTGTATTTTTATTTTTAATTTTTTAATTGGCCCATAAATTTTTTAATTAAATTAATTTGAAGCGGTAGTTTGATAAAGTAGTGTTTAAAAAACACTTACCTTCAAAAAAACTGTCAAGTAGTCGTGGTGTATTGTATTTTATTTTTAATTATTTAATTGGCCATAAATCTGCACGATGAAGTATTATTTCTATTAATAGAAACTTCATATATTCCTAAGACTCTATTTGGCTGACACGTGGCAAACTTGCCAAATTATCATCTTTGCTTTATTATAATGTATAGATATATTTAAAATAGACTCCCGATGCCACAACAACTTATCATCTTAACTTCTCATGCTCGCAATTAAAACATCATAATAATAAAACAAATCAATTTAGAATACGCTACAATATAATTCAACATTAACATTTTTTAAAATAAAAATATTAAATAGTAATCATATTTATAAATTTTTACATCTTATTTTTTGGGGTTTGTATTTTACATTTTTATTTCGTCAAATAAATACAAATACCATTATATGTTGAAAAATAAATTAACAATCAAAGTACAATGAGTCAAATAATATCCTATATAATAAGTTATCATACGAATTTTACAAATATTTAAAAATTAAATTAGATGATTGTGATAAACATGATTTTTCCCTCATTTTAAATTTCCTAATTATATTCAATTATTACAAATCAATAAAGTAATATTATAAGATAACTATATTTATAATACATAAATATTACTTATAAAACTTATAAATTTATTTAACAAATCAATAATTTTCCTAATCATATTCAATTATTACAAATCACTAAAGTATATTATAAGTTAACTATATTTATAATACATAAATATTCTTTAAAACTTATAAAATTATTTTACAATTTGATAATATTTATAATTTATAATATTATCAAATTATTTTATAATAAAATTATAAACCATTTTATATATTATTTTATAATATTATTAGTCATTTTACCATGGTAAAAGTTATATTATAGTCATTAAATTCAATAAAAAAACCACATAATCAC
>PGTU02004452.1:0-28894 GCA_002896215.2 Cicer echinospermum
GAGAGAGAGAGAGAGAAAGAAAAACAAAGGAATGAAAAAGGAAAGAAATAGAAAGGAAGGAAAAAGGAAGAAAGGAAAACTGAAAGAAAACAGAAAACATTTTCCTTCTTCTTCCTCTGCCTCGCGTGAACTCCATCTCCCTCTTTCTTCTTCGATTGATTTTGCTTCTTTTTCATTCCTTGGCTTCAAGAATAGAAACCCAAGGATTAGTGGATAAGGAAGCAAGGATTTCTCAGCTTCATACTTCCTCGTTGTTTCGAAAACGAGGAAAAACGGTATTAGGGATTTCAAAATCGTCAAACACAAACCTCCCCGTTTCATCTAGATCTAAGCTTCATTTCGTGAAGAGATAGAAGGGAAAGTTGCTCACTACCACGCTACGGTGCTAGGGAACCAACTTTGGAGGCGACGTTGCGGGCAGAGATTTTACCGGATTTACTCGCGGTACCGTAATCGAACTTTAAAGCTAACGTTAAGGTAAGGGTTCCTTCCAAACTTCTAGTTTGCATTTAGGGACTTATCTGTGGATGTGTGGGAAAGAATTTGTTAGGGTTGAAGTGTTGATTTGGGGAAAATGAATCTAAGGCTTTATGGGTAAAATCTTAGAGTTAGGTTTTAGTTATATTGATGAATGTTTCGTGGAAAATGAATTTAAACTCATGTATGTATGATTTTGAGTAAATGAAACTTGTGTTGAGTGGTGGGTTGTGTTGATTTGTGTTCGTCGCATTTGACGTGTTCTTAATTAATACTGATGAAATTTGATAATATGTTGAGTTTGTTTTGTGTGGAATTTGAAAACCATTAGAGTTAAACGAGTATTAAGAATGGAGAATCTCTTAATGTCTACGTTTACTTAATGTTGTTGTGAAAATCGTTTAAGTTAAATGATTATTAAGAATGGGGAATCTCTTAATGTCTCGTTTACTTAATGTTCATTTTGAAAATCGTTTAAGTTAAAAGAGTATTAAGAATGGGGAATCTCTTAATATTTCTGTTTGCTTAAGGTTTGTTGTGAAAATCGTTTAAGTTAAATGAATATTAAAAATGAGGAATCTTTTAATATCTGCATTTGCTTAACGATTGTTGTGGATGGAGTCAGTATATGCTCATGCATTTTCATTCTTTTTGTAAATCGTGCAGACCCGTGATAGGTGGCACCTTGATAAATAGTACTTTGGCCTGTGATAGGCGGTACATTTATGATTTACATTTTTGTAAACCGTGCAGACCTGTGATAGGTGGCTCCTCGATAAACGGTACGGGCCCGTGATATGCAGTACGTTTATGGTTTACGCTTTTTTGTAAATTGTGCAGACCCGTGATAGGTGGCACCTTGGTAAATAGTACTTTGGCATGTGATAGGCGGTACATTTACAATTTCTGTTCTTTTTAGTAAACCGTGCAGACCCGTGATAGGTGACACCTTGGTAAATGGTACGGGTCCGTGATAGGCAATACGTTTATGGTTTACGATTTTTAGTAAATCGTGCAGACCCGTGATAGGTGGCACCTCGGTAATTGGTACTTCGGCCTGCGATAGGCGGTGCAATTATGATTTACGGCCCTTCGAGGAGGGTTTTGGTTTGAAATTCTGAGTCCATGCATTTTGGCATCTACGCATTGCATTAGGGTGCTTGGCACACGAATCGTGTTTGAATCAAGTTATGTTTAAGTGTTATGTATTGATATTGTGTGTAAGTGTGACTGATTGTAAAACTATTTCGAAACTCAAGTTGTCGTGGTGATTGTGTGGGAATTGCTAAGTGTTAAGATTTGGAGTTGTGTATGAATGTGATTGAATTAGTTTATGTATTTTTGGAAGAATAAGCAGGGAAATCGATCTCCCAATCGATTTGATGAGTTACAGGGACTTCGCTAATTTGACAAAATCGATTTGCCAATCGATTTTGTAATCTGTTTTTCAAAACCATTTAAGAAATCGATTTGGCAATCGATAGCCTTCATTACAGGAGCTCAGCCATTTTGACAAAATTGATTTGGCAATCGATTGGCTTCAACATAGGGGCTCAGTTATTCATTCAATCGATTTCCCAATCGATTGATTTAAGCCCAGAGTTCAGTTTTCACTGAAACCCTTCTTCCAAATCGATGTCCCAATCGATTGGCTCAGTGGAAATTCTTATTTTGAGTTAGATGATCGATTGGTCAATTGGTTCATCAATGGATTGGCCAGTTGTTTATTGCTTGATTGATTTAAGAGCTATTTTGACTTCATTTTCATTTGGCAAGCATTATATGAACTTTTAGCATATGGAAAATCCTTTTAAGGTGCATACTTAGTGGAAAGGTTATTTTGTGCATTCAAAAACTTAAATGTTATGTGTTAATTGTTAATTTCGGTTGGTGACCCTTTACAACTATTGTGAAAATCTGGGCTTTGCCCTCAGATTGAGAGTCAGGACAATCCTACCGGTTCGTACCCTTGTGCATACTTAGGGAATGTAGACGAGAACGCCTGACTAGAGCTATGTTAGGAGGATCCTACGGGGCGCGTGAAGATCACTCAGGGTGTATAGTTTTTTTTGGTAGAATGATCAGATTAGGTTGACATAGAGGGATCATATGTCTTTATTTTGGATTGCGTTTATTTTCAATTGGAAGATTGTACCTATACTAATATTGTCAGTTTGACATTTTATTATGATGGGGTCTATATACCACTTTTTGATGTGTAAATATTTTGAATTCATGTTTTGAGAAACTCTTCCGCTGCTTGTAAATTATAATGACTCAATTATTTATCCAAAGATATTACCTTATTTATTTTTCTGTGTTATTTTAATTTCTTTTGAAAAAAAAAATACACCATTGCTTTAAAAATCGGGGTGTTACATAGAAATTCTCCTATTTAATTGTGTTGTGTGTTCTTTATTATTTTTATTATGATTTCATTCAAGCTTTGCTTCTTGGCGGCTTCTGTTGTGCCTGACTACATTGATTTTTAGTCAAACTCATAAGAAAGTTTTCTAAATATTTCATATTTCAGTTCTAAAAAATGTATGTGTTTGAATTGTTGAATGGACAACGACTGAGTGAAACCGATAACGCGCACAATAGATGGATTTATGACCGTTTTAAGTCAATAATATATTGGACGAATAAGTAACCTGTTTTCCTTCAATCTTCTTCTCTCTTATAATAATTTATGTATTTCAATTATAGGTGAGGTGTAAGAAAAATGATAGGTTATAATGTAAGAGTTTCGGTCTAGATATAAAAATTTGTGATTTAAAAATAAAGAAAATATGGTTGAAGATGAATGTTGTGGAGTTTTTATTAAAAAATTTGGTGTTGAAGATAAAGATTATTGTGTTTTTATTATTTAATTAGTTAATTAATTAGTTTTAATTTTAATTAAATAATTAAATGAGTTAATCAAATGAATTTTTAATTTTTAAATATAAAATAGTGTCTAGTCAACAACAATATTTACTCAGTTACCATGTACCACTTAATTCAAATTACATAAAAGACTTTTTAAAAACTTGTGAGAATTTGCAAAGATATAAATAAATAAATAAATAAAATTACATGGACTAAAATAAAAAACGAAATATATTTGAAAGAAACAAAAATTTATTTGAACCTAAAAAATTTGATAAGTCACAAGTCAGACTTAAATCTTAAATTTTATTTCCAAACAACGATCGGGTGATTTCTACAACATGCAATGTCTATAAATAAATAAAGTGTAATATTACAATTTCAATATCTTCATATTAAGAGTAAAAATAAATAAAGTGCAATATTCTAATTTCAATATCTTCATATTAAGAGTAAAATATATAATATAAATGTCATTTATTATTAATTTAGATGGATTCGTTTTTTTTACATCAATTGAGGTGGACTCGTTGGAAAAACTACAAATACAGCTTAAATATTAAAAATAAATAAAAAACTAATGAGTACTCTAAATTTATTGGTTAACAAAATAATACAGAAATCTTTTAGGAGGAATCTTTTGTTTCAATTGTTTACAACCTTTATATATAAAGATAAATGTAACACAAACCAATTCCTCATTTATGCACAATTATTATCAAAATGTATCTATAATTTTCTATAATGATGAACTGATGTGAAAACTACAGCTATTAAATTAATACATCATTTTTTTAATTTCAAAATTATCTTTATTTTAAGAGGAACTTTTTCTTCAATCACTTACCAACTTTATATATATATATACTTGTACCACAAACCTAACTCATTTCTCTCCAATAATTATTAAATACATCTACTATTTTCAAGAAGATTAAGAAATGCAAAAACTACAACTATTGAATGAATTAGATATTCAATATATATCAAAGCACATTCCGCCACTAGCTCCTTATCCCACTCAAAATATCCCACTCAAAAGCTAACCACAATACTCCCATTTACAAGCTAATTATTCACTTCTGCTTAAAATCATATTATCCCTATAACTAAGAGTCTCCTTAATCGATTACTAAGAGTCACCCTACCAACTACCACCCATGGATTCATCAAGAAAAAGTGTCGAAACCATTTCCCACCTCCTTAACCATGTTATCCACACAAACACTCTATTACTACCCTTATAACTACCTTTCGCCAAAGAAAAATATCGCCACACACTTTCTAATACCACACTCATTTATGAGAAATAACTTTAAACCATAAATCATCCCTATCACTTTTGAAATCACCTTTTCTCGATCAAGACACACCTTTAGCCATTTCAACCAATGTATCTTCCTTGCCTCCTCACGATAACACCCTCCACCTCTCCCCAAAAACCTTTAAACAAATATTGTAGTTTAGAAATTATACCTGCACACGTCTAAAAGAAACAAAGGATGTATACTGGTAGAACGAACAGAACAAAATTAATGAGAATAAGACACCTCTCGTTAGATAAATAATAACTACGCTACTTAAATAACCTACCAAAATCTAACAATCTTGTCTTAAGGCTTAACAACAGACCGTCAAGATCGAGCTCATTCAGTTATACTTCCTTAAATATCACTAGACTTGTCAAGATCGAGCTCATTCAGTTATAGCTTGATCACTTCTTCCTTTCTATATTGTAGACCAAAAAGTGTTCAAGTATTCTATTTTAAATTATGAACCAAAGCATTCTAACTAATGGAAATTAGTGTCTATGGTTCATTAACCCAACTTATGATTACGTGTTCCAGATGATTTGAGGTATTGATAGTGGAAGAATTGGATGTTAAATATTTATTGTGTGTAACCTTAACATCTATTTTTCGTAAGAAAATATATGATAAGCTTGTGATTAAATACATCATGTGTCAAATGTCAATGTTATCAATGTCGGGATGAGATCAAAATTGAATTTAAAGAAGTCACTTAGCTAATGTTGTGTTTTCCTTCCTATCTTGTAACTTGGAACATGGTGAATAAACTTTCTATCACTTAGCTAATTTTCATTGTTACTTTTCCATGTATTATAGTATATTTTTACACACTTTTTAAGAGAGATATCAGAAAAGAATAACAGTTAATCTAATTATAGACACATGTAAAAATTGTTTGACATTTTCGATGGATAGATGATACTTGTGAATGAATTATCTGCGATAATGGGAGATTGAAAACGCTAATGTGTTATTGTTCTTCTATATATGCATGAAAGTGAGTTAGTTGGTAACAAAAAGAGTTTTGTCCCATAAAATTTGTGAGTATTTTGATTATCATTTTTCCAAAATACTGTTTGTAATAGTAGTCTATTTTAGTTTGAGTCATTAACAAAACTTGTTTGTAATAGTACACTATTTTAGTTTGAGTTATTAACAAAACTTTTCTCTAGATGTTATGCACTTAAATCAATACAATTTACTAATCCACTAAATCTCTTTTTTGCAGGTTAGAAATTTGACAAGTAACGTTCAGTTGATATTGGATTCGTTGAGAGGTTCAACTGTTGTGGATGTTCATGTGAATTATTATCATTTTGTCTACATTTGTAATTCGTATTATGGAGTATGCACGTTTTTTTACATGTATTTCATCCTTTTTGCATGATGACAAATTGAGGAGGCGTAATGATTGGATGAATTGGTTGCCCTCTAGTCAGGTCAAGATTGATTCTAGTTCAGTTTCAAGTGGATCAAGATACAGTAACTTGACCGATGATTTTCAAACTATCACTCTGGAAAAAACAACTCGTGAAGATGAAGGTGAGTCTTCTCGTCAGTCTCCACTTTCAAATGGAAGTGAGGATGCGGGTAACGTCAATTAAAACTTAAAACTGAATCGTCAATTAAAACTTAAAACTGCACACTATCCGGACACAACTCTTATCTAGACACACCTTGAAGTTATGTGTAATGTGTCTAGTTTTTAGCCTCATAGTACATTGTTATGTTTGACAATTTTGTTTTTTATATTTTGCTTTTGACGTGGAGGGAGTAGATACAGTATGAAATTTGGTTCCCTCTATCGTCGTTGAGCTCGATTTTGACTGTACTTTTAGCGTAAACAAATAATTCTTTCGACAAACATAAATTTTTTAGTTTTGACCGATACAGTTATGATATTTTCTATTTGTATAGTTTATATTGTTGTGTATTTTTTTCTCTTACTTGTGGTGGCATATGTGTTAAATTTTTTGCTTGGTGGTATTGGAAATTTTGTTCGATGATTAAATGATTTTGTATGACTATATAATTGATGGAAATGATTTTGTTTGTCTACTTCTAATATTTATTCAAAATGTATAAAAAATGTTACCAACATGAAGCTTCTGAGTTTTTAGTTATATCATTAATTCAATTTTTTACTATCATATTCAGAAAATAAAAATATAGAAAATTATTTAATAAAAATATAGAATGACCCTTCAATCGAATAGATAAAAATATAAAAATAATATTCATAAAATGATAGAAATTATTTTGAATTTATTTAAAAAATAATTTTCATAGTTAGCATGAGACTAAAATAACTTTTTTTGTTTTAATAAATTTTTTAGTCGGTTCAAAATTTATTTTCTAAAATATTTGTAACAGAAAATAAAGTACTTAAAATGATTTTTTATGAAAAGTTATTTAGACTAACTTTTTATTTGATTTTTTTAGAAGTTTTTATTTATAAAAAAGTAATTATACAAAAAGACTACTTTAAATCCAAAATTACTTGCAAAATCCAATCCCTGGAATTGATTTATGTGTTTGATATCGAAAGTGGTACAAATTATATATGTGAAATGATCATAAAATGCCTATCGACGTGGATCATTAGTTACCCATGAATAATTGCATGTTTGATTCTACTTTTGAGGAATCAAAATTTATTTTGAAGGTGTAAAATTACTTTTGATATTTGTAAAAAAATATTGATTTTGATGAGTTTAGATATTATTGTACATAATTGATTTTGGATCTACAATTTGTTCTAACTCAAACTTATATTTTATTGTTTTTAATTCTAAATATAATATTTACATTGAAGTTTATCGTTCAATTCACTTTTTATCTAAATATATTAAATATAAATCAATTTATATATAATTTATTTTAAATTAAAATCAATTTTACAAATTAAAATGTTTCAAAAGTTTGATTTTTGTTATATGGCAAAACTAAACACACTTATTGTATGAATGTTGTGAGATTATTCAAAATTGATAAACAAAAAGTATGTTGGGTTGAGTCACACAATTGTAACTCTAAAAATTAGCAAGGGCATATTTATATGGTATATATTAAAGGTTGTAGCCTTGTAGGTGAGTTCACAAAGAGTTGTTTGATTAACAAATAACAAACGGTGTCCATTAGTTATCTAGAAAAATAGCATTTGGACGATGTTTAAGAAATTAAATTTATTTATTATTTAATTTATTATAATTCACAAGATATTTTTCCAAATAAACAATTAAATTATTTGTATGTAATTTATCATGAATTTTATTTTTAAGTTATGTCTGGATATTTGTTATTGTTAAAAATGTTTAATTTGGAGTTACAATATTCTTTAGAAATGGTACAATTAAACATTTTCTTTGAACTATTATTCCTTTGAAATGACACAATTAAGTCATTTAAATGTTATATATAAATATAATGGAGTTGTGCTCACCTTATTGATGATAAAAATATAGTTTTTATAAGCAAAATGATATTAAGGGTATACAAGAAATAGCAAAACCCATTTACAATAGAATGTTTGTTTACGTTGTAGTTACATATGAATGTTCTTTAATTATCCTTTGGTTTAATATTATGGTTTGTTTTTAAATAAACAATAAAACTACGAGGGACATTTAGTTTTATTACCGACGTCTTTTTATTTATATAAACAATAATAATGGTCTTTTTTAGTTAGTGATTACAAGAAATATAAGTCTACATTAACAATAGAGCAATGATTTAATCAAGTAAAGAATTAGTTATTTTCTACTGTAATATTGATTTTGCAATAGAACAGTGCTTTAATTGAGCAAAGAAATAGTTATTTTTTATTATAATATTGATTTCGCAATATTTAGTGATGATAACAGATTTAATAATAGGACTTTTCTATTTGTTACATTGACTTTACATGCGAAATTTTACGTACATAGAGAAATCATATTGTAAAAACCATTTATAGAAAAAGCATGAGATATTCTAACATATTGATTGCGAATTAATCTGACGGTTAAAAAATGCATGAACGGAAAATTAAAGACAAAGAAAGGAAATATAAAATGAAGAATTGCAAGCCAATTGTCCATTTTTTTTCCCTAAATTTCTTTGGATAAATAAATACTTCAATATTTCATATAAATAAAAATAATTATTTTTATTTTAAACAATTTAGAGATTTTTAAAAAATGATCTTTTTAATTTTCGTTTGTTTACTATTATAAAAATGATTTTTTTTTGTAAAATATTTTTTAATGTGTCTGTATAAAGTTTTATAAAAATGATTTTTTTAAACTATAATATTATAATTTTTAAAAAAACCACGTATGTTTGGAAAAACATTTTTTTAAGTACATGATTTTTCTATATACATAATATATGTCTCTCTACTCTATTATGCATCTCTATCTCTTGTCTATCTCACTCTCTATATCTCTCTTTACATCTTCTTTTTATCCTAGACAAATCAATAAATTTAGGTCATCAATTTCATAATTTTCTGACCCTCTTAAAAAATAAACATATAAATAAATCATCACGAAAATATCCAAGTAATAGATTTTGGAGGTTCTGTTATAGTATTAAAAATTGGACCCTTAATAAAAAAAAGTGCAATTTTAATAATTAAAAAAATTGAAAAAATAAATTTTAGTCCCTATACACGTCTCAAGTTACACGATGTTCTATCCATACTAGTTTACATGATGCTATACATATATCAATCTACATGATGTTCTATCTACTCAAATAATTAATTAAAATAAGATAAATTTAAAAATAATTAAATATAATTGTGTGCATACTTAACACGAGTCAGCATACAAGGAAATATCAAATTAACTACATACACACATATGCGTAAATCCGCCTAAAATCTTATATTTGAAAAATGTGTACACTATAAAATATAAAAATATAATATTTGATATTTATATTACTCATTTAGTCTAACATGTACAAGATTAAAACATCATATAAATAAAATTAATCCTAAATTTAATTAACATATATTCTAAAATAATTTTAACACCAGTTTAATTATTTAAAATTATATTTCATCAATAAAATAATTTATTATAAAATTTGAAGTATTAAAGTACCTTTATCGTCTCTTCAACCAAGAATCGTTTACATTGATCCTCAAAAGAAGACTCTTTTAAAAATTAACCTTCAAAGTTCATATGACTAGACTTTATTTCCCTCACATTGACCCCCAATTTAAACCTTGACATCAACACCTAATGCTCCCGTCGCACCAAGGATCTTAAATTGAACACATTCCACATAATTTAAATGGTTTAGTTTTTAGGGAATAATTTTATTTCGTGCGATGGGATATTTGTTTTGGCATATTTCTACTATTTGTTTATTTATGATTATAAATTTGAATTCTCATTTCTTAGATTCAGTTTTAAAAAGTTGGTTCTCTAATAGGTATAGTAAATATAATATTTATTGAAAGAAGAGGATCATGAATTCATTATTTTTAATAAAAACTATTGTAAAAAATTAAAATTATTAATAATAATTCAAAATGGATTTTTATCTTGACATTTGTTGATAAAAAATAAATTAATTAATTGTCCATAAATTATAAATAAAGGAACTAAAGGAGATTAAAGAAGTGAATCTGGTATAAAAATAAAAAATAAAAATGATCACATACATAAGTTTACATAAATAATTATACATGGTATGTAAAACATATACCATCAATTTTTTTGGAAGGTATACAACGTCAATCTTATTATTATTACTATGTTGCATATTATAGTGTATGCTTTATTTTATATTTTATTTTTACAACTAATAATGCTTTGGCCTTCTCTCTGACCCATTTCCTTTTCTTTTCCCTTTATTTTCCCTTTCTTCCCTTGTTTTATTTCTCCTCGTTGGGCTTTTCTCTGACCCTGTCCATTTCCCTTTCCCTTTCCCTTTCCTTCAGTTTTGCTTCCTTTGCTGAAGCTATTTCCTTCTGCTTTGCTTCCTTTTCCTTCTGCTTTGCTTCCCTTTCCTTCTGCTTTGCTTCCTTTGCCGAAGCTATTTCCTTCTGCTTTGCTTCCTTTGCCGAAGCTATTTCCTTCTGCTTTGCTTCCTTTTCCTTCTGCTTTGCTTCCTTTTCCTGATACTTTACATAAGCATTTGCCCTGTCTCTTGATTCCTTTGCCTTTTTCTTTGCTAGCTTTTCCAACAGCATTGCTAATATTTTCTCCTCCTTCTTTTGTTTAGCTTTTTGCTTTGCTTCCTTTACCAAAGCTCTTTTCGTCCGCTTTGCTTCCTTTTCCTTCAGCTTTGCTGCCCTTTCCTTCCGCTTTGCTTCCCTTTCCTTATACTTTGCTTCTTTTTCCATCATCTTTTCTTCCCTTGTTTTATTTCCCGCACCAACGGCATATTTTGATCAAAAGATTCTATATCTATGGGTTTTCGCCCACCATCAAACTTATCTACCAAAACATTTTTCTTTGACTCTTTTGTATATTGTTTACCTTCTTTTAATGTCTTTGTTGCACAACAGATAAAAGAAACAATGAACAAAGGAAACACGAATTAAAAGCTTTGATTTTCATCACTATAATTTTTAAGAATTTAATTGTTGTGAAACATATGAATATACTCGGCAAGATAAATAGTTATGAAAATCAAAAGTAGATTTATTAAATAATATATTATTTAATTGGCTTTCCAGAATATTGAGCCATTGAAGGTTATTGAGGTAGGTAAAGTGTTTATACTTTGACAACTATGAGATTGCTTGATAATTTCTTTAATAATAAACATAATTTTAGACTTTTGATAATTATTTTTTATCTTGATATTTGTTGATAAAAAATAATTAATTAATTGTCCATAAAATTATAAATAAATGAACTAAAGGAGATTAAAGAAGTGAATCTGGTATAAAAATAAAAATAAAAAATGATCACATACATAAGTTTACATAAATAATTATACATGGTATGTAAAACATATACCATCAATTTTTTCTGGAAGGTATACAACGTCAATCTTATTATTATTACTATGTTGCATATTTATAGTGTATGCTTTATTTTATATTTTATTTTTACAACTAATAATGCTTTGACCTTCTCTCCGACCCATTCCCTTTTCTTTTCCCTTTCTTCCCTTGTTTTATTTCTCCTCGTTGGGCTTTTCTCTGACCCTTTCCATTTCCCTTTCCCTTTCCTTCTGTTTTGCTTCCTTTGCCGAAGCTATTTCCTTATGCTTTGCTTCCTTTTCCTTCTGCTTTGCTTCCCTTTCCTTTTGCTTTGCTTCCTTTGCCGAAGCTATTTCCTTCTGCTTTGCTTCCTTTTCCTTCTGCTTTGCTTCCCTTTCCTTCTGCTTTGCTTCCTTTGCCGAAGCTATTTCCTTCTGCTTTGCTTCCTTTTCCTTCTGCTTTGCTTCCCTTTCCTTCTGCTTTGCTTCCTTTGCCGAAGCTATTTCCTTCTGCTTTGCTTCCTTTTCCTTCCGCTTTGCTTCCATTTCCTGATACTTTACATAAGCATTTGCCCTGTCTCTTGATTCCTGTGCCTTTTTCTTTGCTCGTATTGCCATCAGCATGTCCATTATTTTCTGCTCCTTCTTTTGTATAGCTTTTGCCCTTCGCAATCGTAAAGACGCTGCCCTACTTCTATTTAGATTATACTTTCTTTTCTTTTCCCGCTTCTTTGCTTCTATTTTCAAAGCTTTTTCCTTCTCCTTTGCTTCCTTTATCAAAGCTTTTTCCTTCTGCTTTGCTTCCCTTTCCTTCCGCTTTGCTTCCCTTTCCTTCTACTTTGCTTCTTTTTCCATCATCCTTTCTTCCCTTGTTTTATTTCCCGCACCAACGGGCATATTTTGATCAAAAGATTCTATATCTATGGGTTTTTGCCCACCATCAAGCTTATCTAGCAAAACATTTTTCGTTGACTCTTTTGTATATTGTTTTCCTTCTTTTAATGTCTTTGTTTCCACAACAGATAAAAGAAACAATGAACAAAGGAAACACAAATTTAAAGCTTTGATTTTCATCCTATAATTTTTAGAATTTAATTGTTGTGAAACATATGAATATACTCGGCAAGATAAATAGTTATGAAAATCAAAAGTAGATTTATTAAATAATATATTTTTTTAATTGGCTTTCGAGAATATTGAGCCATTGAAGGGTTATTGAGGTAGGTAAAGTGTTTAAACTTTGACAACTACGAGATTTCTTGATAATTTTCTTTAATAATAAACATAATTTTAGACTTTTGGTAAACATAATTATCATACGTTATCAATAAAAAATAGTTATTGCCACAATAAAATAAAAAATTACTCTATTTACGTAAATGTTATTTTTTATAAGTTCTGTTAAAAAAAGTATAATGTAGCCCTTAAGATGTTAATGTGTGCATAACAGTGTTGACGTAGTAAAATAAAAATTAAATATATTTTTAAAATAATTTTTATTAAGAATAAAAATTTGAAAAAAATTCTTAGAATTCTTCTAACCTAAAAAATGAAACTCAATGTGGTTTCTGGAATTCTTCTTTCCAAAACTTAAAAGATTAATATAAGAATCATTTATTTTTATAATTGTCAAGTCCGTATTGTTATACATACGTTGACATTGTAACCGCTACATGACATTTTAAATTCACCTGTCTCTACAAAATGTTTTGTGAGAAAAAACTCAGCCATTTTCCAATTCCTTGTCAAGAACCTCTTCCATTAAGGGTTTTCTTCCTTTTAGTTTATGTGGTCATTTCATTTGCTTGGAACACTGAAAAATGCACCCTGAATTCAAAATTGACAATTCTATTTAGGAGTACTATACTTTTCTTATACTCATAATACTAAGAGCGCCTTTGAGATTACTTTGGTTAAAGTAATATTGTTCTTCTGCATGAAAAAGTTGGTTGAATCTGTCTTGAATAAAGTCATAGAGGAGTTTGAGCATCGCATTGCAAGCCAAGATGAACAGGTATGATACTTTTCACCTTTTAAGTAATGCCATTAGTTATTGGCTAGTCACTTTGTGTCATTATTATACTTAATTTTAGGAAAAATAATTCTTCAGAAATGCAGTGTCCTAAAGTGATGGATTTGCAACAAAGTTTACTATGCCAAGATTCCTGCGTAATAAAGAAAGAGGAATGCATCCATAAAAAATCATGATGCTGAATTTGAGGAATCACATAAACAACTTCTGAAGCAACAAATGCTCTTTGATGAACGACAGAAAGATATTCGAGTTGGGAGCAACAACAATATTATTAATCAATTTAACTTTGCAATTTTTCAAGTTTTGTTAGTAAAATCTTGCCATCATAGTGTTTTTTGTTGGATTTACCAGTAGAGCCTTATGAGGAAGAGTTTAGGCTTGGTTTTAGGGGTGTGATCATTTTTTGCAATGTTCTTAACAAAGTTCAACCTGATAATGTATCCAAGGTTAGCCTAAATGCTCCTGATTTTATTTACTCTATGTTTTTGTATTATTCTTTATGTAAATTTATGTTTGGATTGGTGCAATATTGTATGGATTTACCTATATAAAATAGTGTATCTTAGTATTGTTAGACATCTCACTGCTTGACCGATCTCCTTTCTTTTTACATATATTTCACATGCGTAATATGTTATGTACGAAATCTTGCATGTAAACTTTATCAACACATGAGAAGAGAGGATGCTGCTATGAAAATTCAGAAGCACGTACGCAGGCATACATCTTGGAAAGCCTATATTAAACACCATACATCAATGCTTACTTTGTGAACAGCTTTGAGGGCAATCTCTACCTGTAAGGAGTTCAATTTTAGTTTTTTATGAAATTAGTTTGCAGTTTATCATAATAAATATTAAGAAACTCATTTTGGCTTTTGTTGAAAGTTTATTGAATCTTTTAGAGTAAAATAACTATTTATTGTATATTTTTAATAGAATTAGTAAAATTATATTATATTTTACTGTATGTTTCAATAACATTTGTTAATAAAAATAAATTATAATTAGTAGGGAGATTAAATAAATTTAATAAATAATAATAAGTTTTAGTGACAAACAACACCGTAGGAATAGATCAATTATTTATTTATATTTATTTAATTTTTAGTGACAAACAATATCGTAGGAAAAGATCAATTTTTATTTATATGTATCTAGATTTTTAGTGACAGACAATACTGTAGCAATAAATCAATTATTTATTTATATTTATCTAGTTTTTAGTGACAATCATTATTATAAGAAGAAATTAAAAGACATGTAATGACGGTCCTCAAAACATGTATTGACAGTTTTTAAAGCATAACAAGACGCCGCCTTAAAGTTAACACTGAATTCGGGTGTCACTTAAAGTATTATTAATCTTTATCTACAATTTTTGACGTTTAATGAGAAACTTTGTCTGTCACTAAAAGTCAATTTTCTTATAGTACCACAACCTACAATACGCCACCATTCATCACCAACTATTAGAATATTGAATCTGAATATTAGAGTTTTGTGATTTTAGAAGACTCAATTTTAAATATGAACAAAATTTCTAAAAATATTGATTTGGTCTTGGCTACGATCGTGATTCGGCCCTGACTACGTTCGTGGCTGTGAGTTTCTCTTTACTATTATTAATTTCTCATATGTTCTATTTTTATGGTATATTTCAATGAAGCCAATTTTGTTTTTTATATAATTTTGTAAGAAACCATCTATACAATATCTCTATACAATTTAGTAAATATTATAAAGCTACAATTACAGAGAAAAAAATTATTATATTACGTTCAATATATTGAATAAAAAACACATATTATAAAATATTATATATAAATCATAAAAGATAACTATAAAGATAAAAATTATAATAATATACCGATAATATTTATAAAATTTGTGGACCATGGGTATGGCCTGTGGTGGTCCTCCTTCTAGCTCTGTCTTTTAGTTTTTTTGCTTAATTTATTTCATTGAGTAATCTTATTATCCATATAAATTTCAATATATTTTTTTGACAAACTCAAAATCTTGGACCTATATAAATTCAATTGATTTTTTATTTGGTTGAGTAATTTTATGTTGTGCAATGTAATATGTTGTTTTAGCATATTCATGCTTTCAGGATATACAACATCAATCTTTTTATAATTCATTCATGCAATGATTATAGTCTATGCTCTATTTTACATTTTTTAAACACATCAGTTATTACATGAGCATATATGCCATGCATTTAGTTTTCAATAGATATAATTCTTGAATCCTTACACTTAATTGACGTGTTGTTTTCCTTTCTACAACGCGGCCCAATAAAGTCTTATGGCTTATCCTACTATAATCTAGATCAAACTATATTTTTTTATTAAAAATAAATAAATAAAAGTCATGCTACAAACTTTAAAATAGTTTTTTTTTATTCATTAGAATGACTTAAATAAATAAATATAAATAATATATTTTATTACTATTATTATTATTATTATTATTATTATTATTATATAACAGATTTTTATTTTATGGCAATTTTAAATTTTTTTAAACATTTTAGTAATTTAATTATATTATTTTATATTTGAATTTTGTCACATTTAAATATATCATGTAAAAAAAAGAATGAAATAATATGTAATATAAAATTAAATTCTTTAAGAGTTCATGTAAATATAAAAAAAATGTCTTAAATTTGTAAATATATTAGCTTCTTAATCTATTAAAATTTATGTATAAATAATTATTTAACATACACTATTAGAATTTGGCGTTTTTCATGCGGCATTTCCTGCGGAAATATATCCGAAGGTGATACATAAAGATTTTCCTGCAGTTCGAGAATAATTGAGGAATACATCTGCGGTTTAGGAATCCGCAGGTAGCATGGCAGGTAAGTTTTCTTTGCTGCGGATTTATATTTGATTTGTTGTCCGCAGCAAACTTCATATTTTTTCAAAGGATTTACCTGCGTAAAATCCGCAGGAAATTTCCAAAGCAAATTCCGCAGCAAATGCCTTTCCAATTTTGAAGTTTTTATCTTTATATATATGAAGTAGTTTTTATTTTTATATAAACAAAGTAGAATTATTTTTTAAATAAATAAAAAAGTAAGACAAGTTCCACGGTTAGAGATAACAATATAGTCTGCACATGTTGTGTCTACCCGAACACGTCTTTATTTATGCAAAAAAATTCGATTTGATTGAGTGTGAGTCTTCCTTTAAATTAAAATTATAAGGCGAAGAGGGGTGTTGATATCTACTTTGCACAGGAACCCGTTGTATAAAATATCTATGTTTTTATTTTTATATAAATAAAGTACATTTTATGTTTCCATTTTTATATAAAGGTTAAATTGCAGTTTTGATCCATTTATTTTAGCTGAATTGCGAAAATAGTCTCCCCATTTTGTTTCTCCTCAGTTTTGGTCCCTCAAACAGAATTTTGGTTCAAAATTTAATGAAATTTCATTTTTTTAAAGCCGTACTACACCATTTATGATCATAGATTTCAGGTACAATTGTTGCAAATAAGATCTTGAGGCATAGTGTGACTTAAATAAATACAAAAACAAAAAATTTCTCAAGTTTTGGATCAAAATTATGTTTGAGGGACCAAAACTGGAGAGAAATAAAATTAGGGGACTACTTTCGCGATTCAGTTAAAATAAGGGGACCAAAACTGCAATTAAGTCTCATATAAATAAAGGAATATTGTTTTTTAAACAAAATAAAAAATTAAGAAAAAAATTCTTGAGTGCTAGCAAATGTATATTGGTAATATGAATATTTTGACTCTATTTCATTAATGCAATGTACTTTTATAATTTTTTAGGATATTAAATTAGATGTTCTGATTTTTCCTTTATATTAAAATAATTTTAAAAGATAAAACATATAAATTTGATAATAATAAATTTAAAATATAATCAAACTTATTAATAAGTAATATTTATTTAGTTATTAATAATTTAATTTAATAATAATAAAATATATTAATTTTTAAATGTATGAATTCTACAAAAATAAGTTATTATATCTCGTTGTAAAAAGGTAAAGTAAAGTTGTTTGATTTTATTTGTGCCCATTAAAATTGATTAATTTTTTAAAACAGAAAAAAAATGTAAAATAGGAAAATGTAGAAAAAAACCTAATCATATACACTTAAGCTAATCTTAGAACCAAGTCATAGCCACGAAACCTAATCACAGAAGCTATTTTCTCAACCTCCCTGCACCAAACCTCAACCATAGCCACCACCGTCGCACCTCGCCGCTATCGCCACCACCATCTCAACTTCGTCTTCTTCGTAACTCTCGCTTATGAGCATCGCGACATTCTGGACCTTCAGCGCTTCTCATTTATGTTGATTTGCGCTTCTCATTCCTTAAACATTTCTCAACTTTTTAAGTCGATTTCAGTTTCAATTTATTGAGGTATTTGATTCTATCACTAATGCTACTTTCTCGTTAGTCTGCGAGATTAATCTTGTTACGTTTCAATTCGATTTTCTGGTTCACTTGATTTGTGTTTGTTTAGAGGCAGAGATTTGAGTTGAAGCTGATTTTAACTTCGCTTAGGGTTGTTCTAACAGAACATATTGTTGTTTTCTTGGAGCATGTTAAGGTGGTTTTAAAGTAGAACTGGTTTTACTTCTACACTTGTTTGCATCCAAATTATCCAAACCATTTTCACTACACTTCATAGATAATGATTCTGTTGAAGACATTGTTTCTAAGGCATAGGTTAATCTATATCAACATTTGTCCACATTATTCAATGCTAATTTCAATTTTGTTCAGTTCTTTAAATTTTCTTCTGATTTAGTGTTTATTGTCTGTTGTTTCTTCATTCAATGTTTATTTAATTTTGAACTCTGTAATTAAATAAATTATTTTCATAATTAAAATTTTATTTTTAATTAAAATTATAATAAAAATATATTATTTCAAAATAGAATCAAAAGATAAAATTTAAAAATTTAACAATATTAAATTTAAAATATAGTGAAACTAATTAACATGTTATTTAATCATTGACAATTTAATTTAGTAATATTAAAACAAATTAATTTTTAAATTTATTATAAAAGTCCCCAAAAATATAATTATTATTTATTAAAAAAAATCATGTATAAAAATTCAAATTATTCAATTTTTTAGGAAAAAAAATTTGTATGAAAGACCTATTTGTTTTTTTAAAATGTATCAAGACCTATTTTTGCATAACTCCTAAAACAAATTATTCATTAAAATCGTAAGAAACCTATTAAGAGCATCTACAACGGGAATGAAAATGAGTTCGTCCGTGTGTAATTACTTAACTTCCAGTTTTTTTGTGGGTTCACCGTTGGAGTTGTGCCAAGTTGTCATCACGGTACTGTCAGGAAAGAACGGTGCTTCATAGCCGTTACTTTTTTTTTTTGCTTTTTTTTCTATCTACTTTCACAATTTAATAATAATATAATTATAAACCGCTACCTTTTATTAATTTATTAATAATAATAAATTTATCATTTTTTATTAATTTATAGCCCGTTAACTTTCTTT
The DNA here is from genome assembly GCA_002896215.2 of Cicer echinospermum. Lineage (NCBI taxonomy): Eukaryota > Viridiplantae > Streptophyta > Magnoliopsida > Fabales > Fabaceae > Cicer > Cicer echinospermum. Next base: position 19,153 of record PGTU02004452.1, read on the forward strand.
TTAATTTATTAAATAATAATAATTTTGTAACCATTAGCTTTTTTTTTAGTTAATATACCACCGTTAGCCTTTTTTTTTCTCCTTTAATTTACGATTTGTTAGCTCATTAATAGAAACAATTTGTTACTCATACTTTTTCTTCACAATTTTTTGTTACAGAAGTTTGTTAAAGTTTTTTACTAACGTACTTTTTTATTTATTTTTTCATTCGCGTCAATTTAAATTAATATTTTAAGTTATAATAAAATTAAATATTAATGTATAAATTAAAGTATATAATTTTTTAAAAGTTAAACCGTAAAAAAGGAATGAGTTGATTTAGGGTGATGTGGCATAGTAGAACTTGAATCATGTTGAGTTCACCGTTGAAATAGAAAATGAGTAAATTGCTTCAAGATGATGTGGCACAGTGGACCCCATCTAAAGAACCCATATTGAGTTCACCGCTGTAGATGCTCTAAACTCACCACCGCATCTCAACTCACCACCGTCACACATCGCCGTCGCATCTCAAGTCACCAAAGTCACACTCGTCGCATCTCAGGTCACCAAAGTCACACTACGTCGTTCTCCCCCTCGCATCTCAACTCACCACCGTCACACATCGCCGTCGCATCTCAAGTCACCAAAGTCACACTCGTCGCATCTCAGGTCACCAAAGTCACACTACGTCGTTGCATCTCAACCATAGCCACCACCGTCACACCTCGTGGCCATAAAATATTAAGCTATTTACGTTGCATCTCAACTTCGTTGTCATGGTAACCTCGTCGCCGTCGTAAGTGTTGCGCGCCACTCTGTTTTATTTCAGTCTCGTTTCTCGTCATTTTTCATTATTCTCGTTTCATTATTCATTTTCGTGAACTACAATGAGTTAGGGTTTTGATTTTCTTCTGATTTTGGGGTTTTCTTCTGATTTAGCTACCACCGTCACACCTCGCGGCCATCGAATCTTAACCTCTTTACGTTGCATCTCAACTTCATTGTCATTGTAACCTCGTCGTAAGTGTTGCGTGCCACTCTATTTTATTTCAGTCTCGTTTCTTGCCATTTTTCATTATTCTCGTTTCTTTATTCATTTCGTGAACTATAGTGAGTTAAGGTTTTTGATTTTCTTTTTATTTAGGATTTTTCTTCTTATTTAGGATTTTTCTTCTAATTTAGTGCTTTTGTGTGTTTTTCTTGAACATTTTCAATTTGCAAATTGCTTTAGTTGCATAATAGGTGTTTTTGTGATATTGGAGTCTATTGTCAAGTTGAAGGAGCCAAAGAATTCTGACATTGTCGTCATTGCTACTTGCATAGAGGTATTGATGCTGATTCAAATGTCCCTATCAATTATTATTGCCATTGTCGCCATTTTCCACTTTGTTGTTTTAGGTCTTGCTTAGTTTTGTTGGACTTTCAGGTACAAGCTAAAGCTAATATTTGTCTTGTTCTACTTTATTTTTTTGCAAGGTTTTTGGTCAGTATAAGATAGTCCGGTGAAAAAATTTCAAGCTAATATATATGCTCAAGGCCTAATCTGTGAACATAAATTTCTCTAAAAAGTGAGTTTTCTGGGATCTTTTTTATGGGTGTTGACATGTTGTAGCTCATTTACCTTTATGAGTAAATTGACTTGTCTTTTTAAACTTTTAAGATGAAAACAGTGATAATAAGAACATTAAGGATTATTTTAAGTATTATTTTAAGGATTATGTACTACGGGTGTTCCAACAATTAGTTAATAATTCTGATTATATGAAATATATTATGCTTCAAATTTTCTATTTTCTTGCAGGAGAAATTTGAAAACAAAAAGATTGAGTTATCGTCTGTAGCTTCAACTTTGTTCTGGAAGAGGACGAAGCAAAAGTTGATACTTTGAGAAGTCAAGTTCATGCTTTGAATGAATCGAAAGTTGTTCATGAACCAACAGTTACAACGACAAGAAAAAGAAATGTCGAGACCAACAAAAATTTAACCTTCGGATGCAACATTTAGGATTTTTTCGGATAATGCTTTAATTAATACTTAGTTATGATTTGCGAACATGATATAAAATTTTGTTTAGAATTATCACAATAGTTGGATATGCTTTAATTAATATTTAGTTTTGATTTGAAACATGATTTAAATTTTGTTTTCGAGTAATGCTATAGTATTTCAATTAAAGACTAATATTAAATATTTAAGAAAATGTATTTATAATAATATTTTTATATATTTTAATTGAATTTTCATATAAATAAAAAGTCAAAAATTCGTTTAAAATGGAATGTATTTTGATTTGGAGTGACGACGGTAGATTTTTTTCGAAAATAATTTTGATACCAAATTATCTGCGGATTTGCATACGGATTTTCACACATAATGTGCACAATTTCATGTGGATATACCTGCAGATTTTCTTACAAAACATATTTATAGGAATAGTACTACAGATATTTCTGTATGAAAATTCGTAAGAAAATGTCTTAAGTCTGCTTAACATTTGCTGCGGATTGTGTTACCTTTCCTGCGGATGTATCCGCAGGTAGTTTACCTGCGGATACAGAAATCTTCAGGAAACAATTATCCATGAAGGTTTTACGTGGGATATGGTTCCGCCAAGAAATCCGCAGGAAACGCGTTTTGCTGCGGATTATTTGCTTAAATCCGCAGGAACATCCGCATGTAAAAAGCAAATTTCTAGTAGTGATATTAATATGAAATAGGCTAATAAGTACACTTTCAAAAGACCAAAATTCAAATAAAAATAAATAAAAAATTGGTTTCAATATGTTTTTGGTATTTGCAAATATTTTTCGTTTAGATTTTAGTCTTTATATATATATATTTTTTAATTTATACCCTTTAAAATAGTAACAAGTTTTAAAAAAGTTAGTTATAAATCTTTTATAGTATGACATGACTAATTTTAGATGAAGTGTCACGTGGTGATCGTGTGATGGTTGTTGACTAGACAATATTTAATATTTAAAATTAATATTTTTTTTACTAACTCATTTAATTATTTAATAAAAAATTTAAAACTAATTCATTAATAAACTAATTAAATAATAAAAACTCAAAAATCTTCATCTTGAACTCCAATTTTTTTAATAAAAACTTAAAAATCATTCATCTGCAATCCTAATTTCTTTATCTTCAAATCATAAATTCTCCAATCTATATCCAAATCCTAAAAAATATAATAACTCATTTTTTTTACACTACACCTATAATTGAAATATATAGATTATTATTATACTTATTTATCATGAATAGTGAAGAAGCAAGTAATAATATCAAATAACTTGGGAACAAGTAGCTTGTAAGACCCATAATTTTAAATTATACTTTATGTATTTTAGTGGATTTTGGTATTGAATTCAGGGGCTTTTTAGCCAAGTCATTAATATTTTGAGAGTTTAAATGACCAAAAAGATATTTTGATGCCGATTAAAATTTTTCGTCGATAAATAAATTAAATTAACTGCGGTGAAAATTTTACGAAGAATTTAATGTGTAATGGTAAATTTAATAAATATCTAGATATTTGGAGATATTTGTTAAGACTAATATATATATATATATATAGAAAGAAAAGGAAAGGAGGGAAAAAGGAAAGAAATAGAAAGGAAGGAAGAAAGGAAAACTGAAAGAAAATAGAAAACATTTTCCTTCTTCTTCCTCTGCCTCGCGTGAACTCCATCTCCCTCTTTCTTCTTCGATTGATTTTGCTTCTTTTTCGTTCCTTGGCTTCAAGAATAGAAACCCAAGGATTAGTGGGTAAGGAAGCAAGGATTTCTCAGCTTCATACTTCCTCGTTGTTTCGAAAACGAGGAAAAACGGTATTAGGGATTTCAAAACCGTAAAAAACAAACCTCCCTGTTTCATCTAGATCTAAGCTTCGTTTCGCGAAGAGATAGAAGGGAAAGTTGCTCACTACCACGCTACGGTGCTAGGGAACCAACTTTGGAGGCGACGTTTGCGGGCGGAGATTTTACCCGGATTTACTCGCGGTACCGTAATCGAACGTTAAAGCTAACGTTAAGGTAAGGCTCCTTCCAAACTTCTAGTTTGCATTTAGGGACTTATCTGTGGATGTGTGGGAAAGAATTTGTTAGGGTTGAAGTGTTGATTTGGGGAAAATGAATCTAAGGCTTTATGGGTAAAATCTTAGAGTTAGGTTTAGTTATATTGATGAATGTTTCGTGGAAAATGAATTTAAACTCATGTATGTATGATTTTGAGTAAATGAAACTTGTTGTGTTGAGTGGTGGGTTGTGTTGATTTGTGTTCGTCGCATTTGACGTGTTCATAATTAATACTGATGAAATTTGATAATATGTTGAGTTTGTTTTGTGTGGAATTTGAAAACCATTAGAGTTAAACGAGTATTAAGAATGGGAATCTCTTAATGTCTACGTTTACTTAATATTGTTGTGAAAATCGTTTAAGTTAAATGAGTATTAAGAATGAGGAATCTCTTAATGTCTCGTTTACTTAATGTTCGTTTTGAAAATCGTTTAAGTTAAAAGAGTATTAAGAATGAGGATTCTCTTAATATTTCTGTTTGCTTAAGGTTTGTTGTGAAAATCGTTTAAGTTAAATGAGTATTAAAAATGGGGAATCTTTTAATATCTGCATTTGCTTAACGATTGTTGTGGATGGAGTCAGTATATGCTCATGCATTTTCATTCTTTTTGTAAATCGTGCAGACCCGTGATAGGTGGCACCTTGATAAATATTACTTTGGCCTGTGATAGGCGGTACATTTATGATTTACGTTATTGTAAATCGTGCAGACCCGTGATAGGTGGCACCTCGATAAACGGTACGGGCCCGTGATAGGCAGGACGTTTATGGTTTACGCTTTTTTGTAAATTGTGCAGCCCGTGATAGGTGGCACCTTGGTAAATAGTACTTTGGCCTGTGATAGGCGGTACATTTACAATTTACGTTCTTTTTAGTAAATCGTGCAGACCTGTGATAGGTGGCATCTTGGTAAACAGTACGGGCCCGTGATAGGCAGTACGTTTATGGTTTACGATTTTTAGTAAATCGTGCAGACCCGTGATAGGTGGCAACTCGGTAATTGGTACTTCGGCCTGCGATAGGCGGTACAATTATGATTTACGACCCTTCGAGGAGGGTTTTGGTTTGGAATTCCGAGTCCATGCATTTTGGCATATACGCATTGCATTAGGGTGCTTGGCACACGAGTCGTGTTTGAATCAAGTTATGATTAAGTGTTATGTATTGATATTGTGTGTAAATGTGACTGATTGTAAAACTATTTCGAAACTCAAGTTGTCGTGGTGATTGTGTGGGAATTGCTAAGTGTTAAGATTGAATTGTGTATGAATGTGATTGAATTAGTTTATGTATTTTTGGAAGAATAAGCAGGGAAATCGATTTCCCAATCGATTTGATGAGTTACAGGGACTTCGCTAATTTGACAAAATCGATTTGCCAATCGATTTTGTAATCTGTTTTTTCAAACCATTTAAGAAATCGATTTGGCAATCGATTGGCTTCATTACAGGAGCTCAGCCATTTTGATAAAATCGATTTGGCAATCGATTGGCTTCAACACAGGGGCTCAATTATTCATTCAATCAATTTCCCAATCGATTGATTTAAGCCAGATTCAGTTTTCACTGAAACCCTTCTTCCAAATCGATGTCCCAATCGATTGGCTCAGTGGAAATCTATTTTGAGTTAGATGATCGATTGTTCAATTGGTTCATCAATGGATTGACTAGTTGTTTATTGCTTGATTGATTTAAGACCTATTTTGACTTCATTTCATTTGGCAAACATTATATGAACTTTTAGCATATGGAAAATCCTTTTAAGGTGCATACTTAGTGGAAAGGTTATTTTGTGCATTCAAAAACTTAAATGTTATGTGTTAACTGTTAATTTCGGTTGGTGACCCTTTACAACTACTGTGGAAATATGGGCTTTGCCCTCAGATGAGAGTCAGGACAATCCTACCGGTTCGTACGCTTGTGCATACTTAGGGAATGTAGACGAGAACGCCTGACTGGAGCTTTGTTAGGAGGATCCTACGGGGCGCGTGGAGATCACTCAGGGTGTATAGTTTTTTTTGGTAGAATGATCAAATTAGGTTGACATAGAGGGATCAGATGTCTTTATTTTGGATTGCGTTTATTTTCAATTGGAAGATTGTACCTATACTAATATTGTCGGTTTGACATTTTTTATGATGGGGGTCTATGTACCACTTTTTGATGTGTAACATATTTGATTCATGTTTTGAGAAACTCTTCCGCTGCTTGTAAATTTATATGACTCAATTATTATCCAAAGGTATTACCTTATTTATTTTCTGTGTTACTTTAATTTCTTTTTAAAAAAAAAATACACCCTCGCTTTGAAATCGGGGTGTTACATTGTGGTATCAGAGCTTTGGTTGGGTTTTCTTTGGGGGTTGTGGAGCCTTGGTTATAGATTGTAGGTCAACCTGTAAGTTGGGAGTTGTTATCTGATCATGCGTCGGTTTAGGTGGGTTGAGTTGTCAGGTCCGCAATGATTATTATGTGATGATGTGTTCGGAAGCTAGTTTTGGAATTATTTGAAGTAGTGTTAAGACTCTACTTGATGATGGTTTTATAGGAAAACCATGCCGCCAAGAAGGGATGACGTTCCAAGAGTCAATGCTAATAGGGACGATCGAATGGCGGAGGCTATGGATAACATCGTTGCTTCTGTTGCTGCACAGACTGCTGCCAAGACTCAACGTGATCTTGAAAAGAGGGGAAGAGATATCCGAGCTGCAGGGTCAAGAGGATTATAAGACTTCCGTCGTTACAATCCTCCCAAGTTTAAGGGGGATGAAAATTCAGAGAAAACGGATCAATGGATCCAAGAAGTGGATAAGATCTTCGAAATGATTAACTGTCAGGCAGAAGTGAAGGTCAACTATGCCACTTATATGCTATTAGGGGATGTTGAGTACTGGTGGAGGAGTGCAAGATTGTTGATGAGATCAGCTCACGAGGAGGTGAACTGGGAATCATTCAAAAGGATGTTTTTAGACAAATACTTCCCGATGAGTACCAGGACTAAGCTGGGTAATGATTTCCTGAAACTGCATCAGGGGAACATGACCGTGGGTGAATATGCTGCTAAGTTTGAATCGCTATCGAGACATTTCAGGTTTTTCCGTGAAGAGATTGATGAACCATTCATGTGTCATCGTTTCCAAGACGGACTAAAGTATGAGATTCAAGACTCTATCCTGCCCTTGGGAATTCAACGTTTCCAAGTTCTGGTGGAAAAGTGTAGGGAAGTTGAGGATATGAAGAATAAGAGGGCTAACAGAGGAGGGAATTTTAGTGCAGGAGGGCCCAGTCGGGTGAATTATCAGAACAACAAGGGGAAACAAGTTGCTAAACCCTATAATCGACCATAAAATAACAACGGTGGGCAGAATCGCCCAGGGAACCAGAATTTCGGGAGACAATTGGGACGAGTGGTTCGATGCTTCTGGTGTGGGGAAGAGGGACATTGTGCTAACACTTGTACCCCTAATACTCTCACCTGCTACAATTTTCAGAAGCCAGGACACATGGCAAAGGATTGCACGGCTCCGAAGGTAGAACCAATGTGAATGTAAACTAGGGCTACTCGTCCTACGCTAGAGGATGCATTTATTGTGTAAGTGCTGAAGATGGGAATCCATCTGGCAATCTGATTCAACGTGACTGTGAGATTGCAGGTAACACTCTAATGGCACTTTTTGATTCGGGGGCAACCCATTCCTTCATTGCTATGGATTGTGCGAATCGTTTGAAGTTATCTGTGTCTACTTTACCTTTTGATTTGGTTGTTTCCACACCTGCTAAGACTTTGACAGTAAATTCCTGCCTGCTTACATTGTCAAATAACTATTCAGAATATGGATTTTCTTGGTTAATTGATTTGTTACCTCTACAATCACTCGAGGTCATTCTCGGTATGAGATTGGATGGCTTACCATTATGTGATCTTGGATTGTGCTCGTAAATTGTTCTTTTTTCGAACCAGGAGTTGTTAATATTTAGCCGCTAACAAAACTCCGAGTGTCGCTAAGTGAAGGGACTCATGAGTTTTGTCTCTGGCTAATGTGGAGGCAAAGATAAATGTGAACATAGAAGATGTGATGCTTGTCAATGAGTACCGGGATGTATTTCCAACGGAAATTCCAGGATTGCCACCGGTAAGAAAGAAGTGGAATTTTCATTGATTTGCACCCAGGAACGGAACCAATTTCGATTGCGCCGTACCGAAGTCACCGATTGGAATATGAGCTCAAAGCAAAAATTGAAGATTTGCCTGAAGAAGAAATTATAGACAAGTGTATGCGCCATGGGGAGCTCCCCGTTTTCTATGAATTGAAGAAGGACGGAAGCTCGGGTAATGTGTGATTATAGACAGCTTATAAGGCAACTATTAAGAATCGTTATTTCCACTGCATTGATGAATTTAAGGATAATTGAGAGGGCCGCGATATGTGTAAGACCCATAGTTTTACACAATCTAAATTATGCACAATTTTAGATATTTGTGTGGAATTCTTACGGCTGTTAGCCCAGTTTTGTATTGAGGAGTAGTAAATGCAAAAAAAATGTTTTTGGAAATGGATTAAATATTGTCGGGAAAAAATTTTACTTCGTGCGCAAGATTTAAATACGGCAATTTGTTAAAAATATCTCGGTGCCTGAAAATTGTTACCGCACAATTGGTTTCGACGAGAGTAGATATTTATTATTAAATTTGTTAAGACCATAATTTTAAAAGTACCCCTTTTTTTGTATTTTGGTTATATGTTGGATTTTTGGGCTCGGAGGCTTTAAGCCAAAGTTAACTAGATATTTTGGAGTTTATAATCAAAAGATATTTCGATGCAAATTAGAATTCTGTCGATAAAATAAATTGAATTTAACTGCGGTAAATACTTTACGGTTAATTTTAAGGCGTTTCGGGTGAAACGGTAATTTAATAAATAATCTAGATTTTGGATATTTGTTAAATTTATATTTATTATATATATATGTTTGCTTGGAGGGGAAAACAGAAAGGAAAAAACTGAAGGAAGGAAAAGAAAGAAATAGTAGATAAAGGAAGGAAGGAAAAAGGAGAAAGGAAAAGCAAGGAAAGAAATAGAAAGGAAGGAAAACCCAAAATTATTCCATCTCCTTCTCAGTACGCGAGCATAAAACCAAAATCCATCTTTCTCCATTTTTCGTTTTCGTTGCTTCCTATTCTTCAAAAGCTAGTAGTGACCCAAGGTTGGGTGGAGTTAGACCAAGGTTTTCGTTAACTCCACTCTTCCTCTTTGAGTCGAAAACGAAGAAAAACGGTTTTTGAGATCCCAATGCACAACCCTCCGTTCTCTTCTGCAGATCCAAACCTCATTTCTCCGACAGAGATAGAGGGAAAAGTTGCTCACCTTCCGTGCTACGTGGCTAGTTGCACTAATTTGGAGCGGCGTCTCGCGAGCGGAGATTTTTACCGGAATTTCTCGCGAACCGGAAACTCTCGATAAAGCTAACATTGAGTAAGGGCTCCTTCAAACTCTAGCTTGCATTAGGACTTATCTGTAAGGGTTGTGTGGCAAGGAAATTTGTTTAGGGTTTAAATGTATCGATTTGGGAAAAAAACGAAACGAGTGCAGCGTTATGAGGAAAAACCTTAGGTTAGGTTTGTTATAGTGATGAGTGTTTCGTGGTAATGAAATTTGATGATCTGGTGTATGTTGCGT
>PGTU02004453.1:0-13860 GCA_002896215.2 Cicer echinospermum
TTTCATCGTGAAATCTACCAGGAAAGCATCTAATATTTTTCTTAACAAAAGTCCTCCACTTAGATCTTTACTTGAAATCCCTTATTAGTCTAATGTTAATCCATCCATACTCATCATCTTTGAGTTAACACCAACACATAGGTTTTCTGTCCTTGGAACCACTTCATAAATTCCATGCCGTCATGATTCGCTTCAACTCGGCCTGACAATCCTTCATCTTGAAGATCTTTTCCACATCTTGAATCCACTAATAAGCTTTTTCTGAGTTCTCATCACCCTTGAACTTTGGAGGATGGTAACAACGAAAATCTTCCAATCCCCTTGATGCAACATCACATATCTCTCTTTCCCTCTTCTCCAGATCATGCAGAGTCTTTGCAGCAGTCTGTGCAGCAACAGAAGCAACCATGTTGTTCATAGCTTCAGTCACTTGATCATCGCCGTTGACGTTGACTCTTGCAGCGTAATCCCTTCTTGGATGCATTGTTTCCTCAAAACCAACATCAAGAAGAAATCTCAACACCCCTTATAATAATTCCAAAAATAACTTTCGACTACATTAATACATATTAACTACCCCTGATCTGACAACTCAGACCAATTACCCCGACGCATGATCAGATAACGACTCTCAACCTACAAGTTGACCTACAATATATAACCAAAACTCTACATCCCAAAAGAAATCCAAACCAAAGCTCTGATACCACAATGTAACACCCCGATTTTTGACAACGTGAATGTATTTTTTTTTTTAAAACAAATTCATAAAAATGAAGAACTAAAGAAGAAAATACTTTTGGATAAATATTTAAGTCATAACACAACGACAAAAGTCAACAATATTTACAAACTGCGGAAATAGTTTTTGAAACAGAATCCAAATTATTTAAATAGAAAAATACAACGGGGCTATGAGACCCATCAGACATAGCTCATACCCTTGGAGTATTCTCGGCAGACACCTGCATAAAAGCACTGCCCCAAGAATCTATACTTTCCCCACATCACATCAAAATGTGGAACATGGACCCATTAAAAGAAAAAGTCATCAGACAATTTAAGCATAGATACAACCTTCCAAAATGAAATAAATACAATCCTAAGAGAAAGACATCTAGTCCTTATACAACCACCTAATCTGATCATGCTACAAAACTACACCACCCTGGTGATCTCCACGCGCCCCGCAAGATCCTCCTGACACAGCTTTGGTCAAGTATGACTAACTACTTTCCCATCTCCAGGGTACTAACCGGTAGGATGATCATGGTTCTTATCTGAGGGCAAAGCCCATATTTCCACAATAATTGTAAAGGTCACCAGCCGAAATTAACAAACATCACATAACAAAATTCTTATATTTTCAAATGCTCAAAAGAACCTTTCGTCTTAGCATACTCCTCGAAAGGGTTTTCATATGTCCAAAAATGCATAAACAATGTTGAAAAATGAAGTTTTGACAAACTGCACTGTCATAGCCGAATACAACAGAGAAAATGCAGATTTTCAGTTCTAAAATAGCTCTGAATCAATCAACACTTCGAATATTCATTAAATCAATTATGAACACATAATTACATCAAAACTTAATCAACCCAACTTCACACCTCAAAGCAATTACGACAAATCACAACAACAACCGAATATGTATATACAATCATCATAGTATAACAAACATAACTCGCATGCCAAGCACTCTAATGCAATGCGTATATGCCAAATGCATGATTCAAGAATTCCAAACCCAAAACCCTCCTCGAAGGGCTTAAATCATAATTGTACAGCCTCTCACAGACCACTACTAATTACCAAGGTGCAATCTCTCACGGATCAACACGATTTACTAGCGTGCAGTCTCTCACAAACCAGCACGACATACAAGAGTGCAGTCGCTCACAGACCAGCACAATTTACTAGCGTGCAGTCTCTCACCGACCAGCACGATTTTCTAGAGTGCAATCGCTCACAGATCAGCACATTCTAGAGTGCAATCTCTCACAGATCAGCACGACGCGACAATCCCCGCAAGGATAAGATGAACCAACAATTCACATGGCATCATCCCGTGGCCCATCATGGTCACCACTATCACCATGGCCCCATCGCAGTCACCATGTACTATGAAATGCATGAGCATACTCTAACTCTTTTCAGCATAATCATTAAGTAAATGCAGCTATTAAAAGATTCCTCATTTTTAATACTCATTTAACACTAATGATTTTTCAAATACAACACAGAGCATACTCAAACATATTTATTCACACCAATTTCAATTTCCACAAACACACATAAATCACATTTCTAAATTCAATCCACACATAAATTGAACTAAATTCATTTTCCACCAAACCACACATAAATTGAATTAAATTCTTTTTCCACCAATCCACACATAAATTTTTTCTACTAAAAAATTCATAATATTAATTATGAACACCTCAATTTCACCAAACATGAGTCACTATAATTTTCAAACATTAATCACCCATATTCAATCTCCAAAAGAATCAACTTTAATTATGTCAATGACTAAAATATGTATGTGTGCAGTGCTGCTATAGTAAAGCAAACAAAGAAATCGCTATTAGCTATAATGGTGAAGTCAAGAAAGTATATCGTTTCCAACACACACAAAAAACAACAAATTGGTCAACATAGTAGTACAACAAATGCCCCAAGAATGCAGCAAATGCACCAAAATGCAACAAAGTAGTACATTTAATATTTCTATTTGCTCAAACATTCAAACACTAATTGATTTCAACACAAAGTATTGTAGAAAGCATCAAAACACTTATTTGATATTGTCTATTCTATAGAGAAAAAACATAAACACTACCAAAGTTTAATTAATTATTGGTTTTTTCAATCTTTAAACATGTAGTCATTTGAAACTTATGGCAGAGCCTTGACGTCATCTTGGGTACTTTCCTTAATCAATCATACAATTTGATTAGCTCTCCAAAATATCCTATTCCTAATTTTCTAAACTCATAATAAATCAACATCTCGAAAAATCATAATATTCGTTATGAAACACATAATCAGCAGCCAACTGTAAATCACCTCAACACATTAATATAATCAGAGTTCTCGCCCACCGCTAACTCTGTGCCACGGTCTTGATTCCTTTTTTCGAGACTCAAGGAGCTACTACATAAACATGAATATTTATAACTAATTTTGGTTCACAATGAAAACTAATCCAAAACACAACAAAAATTCCTAAAATTAAATATTTCTCACACACCAAACTTTTAAAATCAAATAATCTATATTATTTATTTAAACTAAATAAAACGAATATTGTCCAAATTTCACATTCACATACTCGACTATTAAAGCACCGAAATTTTTGAGTTAATAAATACTCTATTTTGTTTTTCTTTTTAAACTCAGTTCAAGGATATTTAGAATTTTTATAAAATTTACCCAATTTCACCCCATCCACTTCCCAAACAGACTTTTTGTTAAAAACTATCAACTCTCGTCGGCAACTCAGTTGACAATACAAATTTTCAGCACTCGAGGTATTTTTAAGCAAAAATTGTTAGGGGTATTAAATTTTTCGTAACCTAATTAAATTATTCTCTAAACAAATAATTAAAAATTCGGGTCTCAAAAAATATATAAAATATATATATTTAAAATATATATAAATATTAAACATATTATTAACTCTAATAAAATATGATTTTGATATTTAATTCCTAAAATTAAAATTCAATTGTGCTAATGCCTAAAGCAATTTAACACCAAATACCCTAAAATCGCATAAATTATAATTTAGAAAATTTAATGGTCTTATAAAACCGTAGACCATAATTATGAACCTAATTTTCAAACCCAGGAGAAAGGAACGTGAAAATGCTAATTTATGGGAAAGTATTATAGCTGCAGAGATATGTGAATAAATACTATTTTCGTGAACATGCAATCTAGAACTATTTTCTTGTTTAAAGATTTTAAAAACCGTATCGATTTTGGTATTATTTATTTAACTTTTATAATATATTTATTGTATTTTGTCATTCAATATTATAAATTTCTAAAATATTTCAAAATCTTGTGTTAACAAATCCATTAAAGAGTCATTTTGAAATCTTGATTGTAAAGAACTTAAATAAGATTCTTTTAAAATCTACACATTCCTACAAAATCTTTTAAAATCTTGAAGATTTTTCTCTCTCATCAAAACAATCTTTTAAAATCTCAATCCAATACACCCCCTTAGTATTTAATAATACTCACTTAATTTATCCCTTAAGTCTGAGTTCAACTGATAAATGTCGATATTGTTAGGTTTTTTGTCTTACTCAAATTCGAACATGATATCTCACTGTTGAGTGTGAGTTTATGATGATAAGTATTTATCATTTCTTCTATAAAAAAAAAAAAAATAAACACTCAATCTTTTAACTCAGAACATCAAAACCAATTATTAAACAAGTTTCATCAATAACTATGCATCATTGAATTTCCTCGATATTTTTTATTTCAATATTAAAAAAATGTGAGTCACATAGGGAGAATGTTTATTAAACACTTTTTTTCCTAGTAAGTACTCTTATTTTAATTTCCAAATGTGATATATGTTTGGTACCAATGCTTATTGGTTAGGCACAAGAGTGCTAGCAACACACTCTCTAACACACACATGTCAACACACTTACTTCTATTGATTGAAATTCACATGGGTCCCACCCAAATTATGTGGGGTCCCATTGAAATTTGTTGGCACCTAAATGAATTTCAACCAATAAAAATTAGTGTGTTGGAAAGTGTGTGTTAAAGAGTATGTTGTTAGCATTATTTTAGTTAGATATTCACTATTGGAGGTGGTCTAAGATATACTATGTTTTCTAATGACTATCGTTTAAATTTTTTGCACATATTACGAAATATAATAAATAGACGAAAGAGAATAGTCATTTTGTCAAATCACTCTTATTAACTATTGAAACATTTTTTGTTAAGACAAACTCTCAAATTAAAGTTTTGATGAAAATAAACAAAAGTTAATTAAGAATTTAATTATGATTCTAAAATGCTGTGTTATTTAACTAGTATTTTTGAGTGAACTAATTTAAAGATAATAATCAAGCAAAACAAAGAAAACAGTTAAAAACTGGATAGATAAAAGAAACAACAATATTCTAGACAAAACGGAGAATGATCTCCAGGTTCAAGACTGATCGTCATAGCCTCTTTAACCAATCGTCATAAGCTCTTAACCAATCAATCTCCACTATTTCAACGAAGCTTTTGCCTCTGAATTTTATACTAAGATCATCAGTACATGGCAAGAAACAAACATGATCCATTCAGGCATAGAAGACTTTCAAATCATTAAGATAAAAGGTCTCGAATCAAGCTAGTAGAAACAGTCTGAATCTTCTTCAACCAAATTGTCAAGAAAGTTTAATAAGCTTGATCTGTACAAGACATCGGGAAGATATCCAGAATGATCAAAAATGAATCTCCAGATTGATTATCAATCTCCAGAAAGTTCAAACTGACAAAACCCAGATTGATTAATCAATCTCCGTTTTCTGCAGAATTTCAGCATTGATATCCTTACTTCTTCAGAAGTTTATAATCATTCACCAAACTGTTTAGGACAAAATCAAGGCTCTCAGATCAAAGCAGTAACATCAATGATTAAATGAGAAGCTTCAAATATCATTAAACTCAAAGACAAAACTGATCAAAGAAGTCTGTAACAACACCCGTTAAAACAAATTCAAAATATTCAAAAGGTTGGATTTATTTTTTAATCATTATATATTGGTTTTGGTCAAAACTGACAGAGCACTACCAATAACTCTTTTGACCATTATTAAATGCTCCAATCACCGATAAAAGAAAGGCCAATGCCTAGGAAAAGAGTAGAAGTTCAAGTGCTATCAAAGTCTCATAAATCATTCACATTCACATACTTGAAATTCTCATTTTCACAAAGAAGAATCAGTTCTGAACTTCTATATCACACTGTGTTATTACTACTGAATTCTTTGTAAGGAATCGAATCTCAAATAAGAGTTGAGACATCTGAGAATCTATCAAAACAATCTCATCATTATTGTAAAACTCAAACTATAAGAGTTTAAGTATAGTTTGAATAGATTGTAACGAATCCTATCAAGATCGATAGATGATTAATTTACTTTCTGGGTGGAAAGAAATAGAGCTTGTTAACAGATCAAAGGTTGATCTAAGCTAGGTGCTGTAAAACAAAGAAGGTTCTTTGTTTTGAACACTTTAGTGGAAAATTTCACAATTGTGAGGACTGGACGTAGCCCGAATTGGTGAACCAGGATATATCTTTGTGTGGTATTCCTTCTCTTATCTCTCTATTTATTATGCTTAATTGATTAACTGAGATAAAAATATAAACTGAATTTCTGTTTTTAAGATAACCAAGAACGTTCTCCGTTTTCTGGTAAAAACCAAGAGCGTTCTCCGTTTTCCCTGTTTTCTTAACAAAGATAATTCTTGAGTTAAATCTTGAGGTTTCTTCAGGAATTTTTAAATAGGGTACATTTACAATTCAAACCCCCTTCCTTGTAAATCGACATTGTTACTTCTTTTTTCACTATAATAAATGGAAAATAATGTAATGACATGAGTCTAAAAGGCTCAACCTAATTATATTATGTTGTTTTTGAATTTCAAAAACTGTTTAAAAATTAATTTATGCCACCGAAAATATTACTGGGGTTTAGTCGCGGACTAGGTCGCTCTCTTTAAGACGTTTCGTGGCATTGTCCAAATTGTGCAAGACAAACTATCAACAACGAAGTCCCCATGATAAAACAACTCAAATACATTATATCGAAATTCTACTTCACCGTAGAAAACTATTCTAGAATTACACCTTCAATATGGCAGTCGAATGACTGTCACTCGTAATATGGTATTATGACCACTTGAAAGAAAAAGAAGAAAAAGAAAGAAAAGGATAAGTAGAGAAAGTCTTAGATTTCGAAGAACTTTTGGCATATTTTTTTCCATTGAGCAAAACTCTCTATGTATAGAGGAAATCAACAACTAGATGATAGAAAAAAAGTGTGACCCATCAAACCAGATCCATAGAAACGTGCACTCTGAATTTTTCTAGGTTTTTAATCGGGCAATGAACTGACGCGCGAGTCCACAGAAAACACGAAAATAGCAAGGGTTTGACCGAGAAAAATGATGCACGAAAGTAGGAAGCTCGAATGGATCAGAGCCCAGTCCCGACGAGCAAGCCGGAAGAACGGTGGCGCGCACACGCATGTGTGGTCGTCTATTTGCATGCATTCTCACCCTTCACAAAAATTGGGTACCCATTGGGGCACAGTCCAATTGTCATGTCTCCATCTTATACACACTATTAGTGTGTGTCATCCCTCCTATTTGGAACTTTCTTATTTTTTCAATTCACACCAACTAGCTCTCATTAATATCACCATCATTTTCAACAATCTCTTATTAATATCTTCATAATTTCCAACATATTATAGATCAACCACCAAGAGAGTCCAATATAAATAGAGCAGGTGACCCAATAGCGAGGTCCAAACTGAGTGAGGTTCAACAAGATTACGTTCGACACCAATAGATGACACATCATGGAAAATACATTAGACATCATCCCTAGAAGTGCAAGTACCCAAAAACAAAGAACGAGAAGCATCGACGAGCTTCTAACGTCTTACAGATCGCAAACAAACTAGATAAGATCCATCATGGTATCTCAGTATACAGTTACATCACAAATGTCACTATGATAGCAATAAATTGCAACGGATATGAGTTTGGTTATTCTTTAAACTCAGTAAGTATAACAATAAATCGCAACAAATATAAGTTTAGCTATTCTTTAAACAGGGGACTTACCCTCAAATATGACACATTACTCATCTAATCACTATACTTGTTATTTGCTTACTCCATGTCTTACTTTGATATAAAAGTATCTTTGTATCACGTTTGTATCCACTCACGTTTGTTTGGTTGCATCACTAAAGATGTTCTAAAAGTGTACTACTTAACATGTAAACGTCTGATAACTATGTAGTTAAATAATTTAAATGCATGTTTGGTTTCTAACTATGAAAATGTATTTAACACAGTCAAAATTTTAAACTATATTCAACGATGGAATTTACAATTGACAAATTCACAAGGCCTTAGCGCATAGTTGGATTGATGGTGAGATTACCAGAATTAGATTGATTTTGGTAAAAGTTATCTTTGGAGCTTCATCATAATCATAGTCTCACCATAATTTTTCCAAACTTAGAGCTAATCTAAACAAATATTAATTGATTTCTTGATGCACCATGAGAAACGGAAATGGTAGCACAGCTTCGGAGTATTAGTTTTGGTTCAATGGAGAAGTAGATGGGGCTGTGGTCCCACTTCAGCGTCTGTCCCAGCATACTCGGCTTTCAGCTTTGATTCGTTGTTGGGTATCCAAAACGTGAGAACAGTTGAGGCCGCTGCAAACATGGCCCGGCGACTACGAGGAGCCCATTTCAAGCACCAAAGCACACCAATATGGCTGCTCCAACATGCTACCTACAGAGAAGAAAGGTAAGAAAATTAAAAAATTAAATGAAAACAATTAAAACAGATGCAGATCATATTTTGTGCTTAAAAATAAATGATATGTACCACCAGACACCAGTCCACTTGCAGCGACCCGTCCAGAGTTGAAACTGCTGGATACCGACTCACTTGAGGATCCTTCACAGTCAGTTGCGACAACTCTTAGATTGCTGTTTAAGGAGATGGCAAACATGTTGTCACCGTGACCAGAACCGTGACCAAAGGCATGATGTAAAACTGAAGTTAAGAGAAGTCTGCTAGGGAGGTGCCTAATAAAACTACAGGTTGGAGCTAACCAGTGGTGGAACGGTATGTGAAAAGCATGGGGAGTTGAGGGTATACGAGGGAGGAAATGGAGTTAACTAGATCAGGTGTCAGATCCTTACAGGAATTTTGGTAGGCCTAGGGGAAGATTACCATTCTTTCTTCTCCGAGGTTGAGTTTATCTCTATTTTCTCTGACTTATCTCCTATACATATTGTTTTTGCAACTGTATGTTAGGACTTAGGCAAAGGAGAATTAGTTAATTGGTTGAGGTTGCTATAAGTAATTAGACATGTTTGTCAGTAGGTAGTTAGTTAGTGATCATTTCCCTCTCTTAACAACTTTTGAAATTGAGTGGCGTAAACCATTGTAGGTACATATTTTCTCTTCTGTATAATTTTCTGTTGAGTGGGTTGCAAGGGATGAAAGGTTCTTAGCGGAGCATGATATTAATGGATTTGATAAAGTGCTGATAGGAATGGGCTGGGCCCCACAAGTGATGAGGGGGATCTCTTAGTAAATAGAGATGAGGTGGGGCCTAAGCAATGGCAAGTATATGTGAGAAAGAATAAGAAAGGGGATGCAGAAAAATAATGATTGCCTAGCTGGCATAGGGAATTAATATTCCACTAATAAATAGGAATTAATATTCCACTAATAAAGGGGAGTGTGTGCAGAGATAGCAGAATGGTTTTTCATTTTTCAGTTACACCTTATAGGTTGGGCAGTAAGAGAATTGTTTTCTCTAACTGAGGAGCATTAGCTCTGGAATCATTTTCTGTTTTCTTATCATTAATACAATAATTCTTTTCATCTAATTCAGTCTTATCTCTGCTCTATCAATTGGTCCGACCTGCCGGATGCGTTGTACGTCGAAATACGTTTCTGCTCGAGTGATCCAAGCCACTGGATCATCACCGGTAAACGCCGGCAATTCCACCTTCTTCGCAGCTAAACGGAACTCATCTAACGGCGAGGGAACCGCTGTAATATTGTCTTGAACCACCGTCAAAGCCCTCTGAATTTCAGAACCAATGAAGTCACGTAAAGACTCAATGTTGTCCTCCACACGTCCCAAACGCTCCTCTACTCCGGTGATTCTTGCATCCATTCTGGTTTGCATGAACGTAGCAGGTCGGACCAATTGATAGAGCAGAGATAAGACTGAATTAGATGAAAAGAATTATTGTATTAAAGGGGATGCAGAAAAATAATAATTCCCTATGCCAGCTAGGCAATCATTATTTTTCTGCATCCCCTTTCTTATTCTTTCTCACATATACTTGCCATTGCTTAGGCCCCACCTCATCTCTATTTACTAAGAGATCCCCCTCATCACTTGTGGGGGCCCAGCCCATTCCTATCAAGTGCAGTGGGCGTTCACGAGCCTAGATGCTTGGATATTGCTCTGGTTTTGTTCTTGGGATCAAGAAAATCCAAATCCAAATCTTTTTTAACCTATCTGATTAAAACATTTGGTAGTCAAGAACCAGAAATCAACATCAACAAGGGAGTAAAAGAGGCTGAGGAAGAAAACATAGCAGCAAAAGTAGTAAATCTGATGTGTAATGCAAGTGAGTGGCTGCTGGAAAACCAAGAACCCAATTGGGGACAGCAACGAAAACAAGAAAGGAACCTGGGTTGTCACATCCTTGTGGAGAGGTTCTGTTCGAAAAGATCCTTTTGACTGTGGCGGAGAAGAAAGGAACCAGTGCTTGGTCTTTGAAGATTTCGGCTAGCCTTGTGCCATGTCAGAGTTCTCAGATTTGAAATTGCATGCAGAAACGACAGAGATTGCAAACCCAAGAAAGCCTGCCACGCATGAACTGTCGTTAAAGGCTTATTCACTGAATGTTGCTACCCCGCCGCCACCAGAGCCGTCGGACGCCAATTCTCGGGTTGTGGCTTCGCTGTTGCCACTGAAGTCGATAGAACAAGGCAAATCACAAATGAGAGTAATAGCTCCTTACTTTAGCGGGATACAAGTGTCAATAATCTTAATGAGAGTCTGTTGCAAGAGGGTGCCAACACCTCAATTTTAACGAGTGTGTGGAAGGGAGAAGGGAAGGCAATGAGTGTTATCAAATATTACACCTACAAGAATATAGCAAGCAATGTTGCTACCCACACCTCTCACATTACTACCCACACCCCTCAAATTTGTAAAAAAAAACAAAAATACTAAAAATGTCATTTGATATTTATAATATTTTTTATAATTTTACTAACTCATAACTCACCTTCATCAACATACATCACATCTCATTGCTCACATATCAAAAAATCGCCATACCTCGCTAACCCTACCTCATAATCATTTAAAACTCACATAACTCACTCATAACTTACACCGTCAGTTTCTTCATCACATTGTGGTTAAAGTGACCTAAAAATGTATGTTTGTTGGTCTGTTTATGAGTTCGAATTTGTTTTTCTAAATGTGGGGATTGTACGTGAACTCAGTTCACGTACGTTATATTGCTATGTGAACTAAATTCACGCTCGTTAAACAAAAAGTAAAAATTTCAGAATTTACGCAATTTTAATTCACCAACACGTACGTGATTTAAGATTATGTAATCAATGGAGTTTGAAAATTCAACATCTTAGTATGTACGCGATCTTAATTCACGTACGTGTACGTGAATTAAATCATTGAAGATTGAAAATTAAACCATTTACATGAACTCAATTTCACGTATATTTACTAGAATCCATTTTATGTAAATGTACGTGAACGTAAACTTACGTGAAATTGAGTTCACGTAAATGTTAGCAAAATTCTGAAAATGGTTAATGATGATTGATGATGATTACGGAAGATTAATGATGATTGGTGATGATTGATGATAATTAATGATGATTAATGATGATTTATGAAGATTGTTAATGGTGATGATGATTAATGTTGAAGAAAATGAAGAAGGTGTTGAATGAAGATGATGAAGATTGAATAAAGAGGAAGAAGATGGATTAAGTTAATGAAAGAGGAAGAAGGGAAGGGTAATTTGGGAATTATGATTTTTTTTAACGTTTGAGGGGTGTGAGTAGTAAATTATGGGGTGTTGGTAGCAAAATTGTATAGTAAGAATATAGGAGATGTAAATCTTGAGGATAAGGTTGTTTAGAAGAGGAGGTGTATTGTTAGGACTTAGGTAAAGGAGAATTAGTTAGTAGAAATAGTTAATTGGTTGGGGTGGTTATAATAGTTAGACTATTGTGTTTGGTAGTAGATAATTCGAGATCATTTTTCTCTCTTATCCTATGTGTACATAAAACCTACACATAAAAGATTTCATCCTTTATGAAAGTCTTTTTTTAGCAACTTTTGAAATTGAGTAATGTAAACCAACCACTATAGGAGTGTATGCTCGTGTATATGTTCTTTAAAGAGATTCACTCCTATTATTTCTTATTTTTTTTAAAAAATATTAGTGTTATTTGTAAGACCCGTAATTTTAAAGTACCATTTATGTATTTTTGGCGTATTTTGGATTTTGGCTCGGAGGCTTTTAAGCCAAAGTTAATAATATTTTGGAGTTTTATAATCAAAAAGATATTTCGATGCCAATTAGAATTTCTCGTCGATAAATAAATTGAATTTAACTGCGGTAAATACTTTACGGAGAATTTAAGGCGTTTCGGGTGAAACGGTAATTTAATAAATATCTAGATTTTGAGATATTTGTTAAGTTATATTTATTATATATATATATGTTTGCTTGGAGGGAAAAGAAAGGAAAACTAGAAGGAAGGAAAAGAAAAAGAAAATAGTATATAAAGGAAGGAAGGAAAAAGGAAGAAAGGAAAAAACAAAGGAAAGAAATAGAAAGGAAGGAAAATCTTCAATTCCTTCTTCTTCCTCTGAAAACTCACGCAAGGAACCAAGAAAATTCATCATTCTCCATTTTTCGTTTTCGTTGCTTCCTTTTCTTCAAAACTAGTGACCCAAGGTTGGATGTGAGTTAGATCAAGGTTTTTTGCAACTCCACTCTTCCTCTTTGATTCGAAAACGAAGAAATACGGTTTTTGAGATCCAAACACAAACCCCTCCGTTTCTCCTAGATCCAAACCTCATTTCTCGAAGAGATAGAAGGGAAAGTTGCTCACCATCACGCTACGGTGCTAGGGAACTAATTTGAAAGCGGCGTTGCGAGCGAAGATTTTACCGGAATTACTCGCGGTACCGGAAACGCACGTTAGAGCTAACGCGAAGGTAAGGGCTCCTTCCAAACTTTTAGTTTGCATTAGGGACTTATCTGTGGTTGTGTGGGAAGGAATTTTGTTAGGGTTAAATGTATCGATTTTGGGGAAAAACGAAACTAGTGCGTTATGGGTAAAACCTTAGAGTTAGGTTTTGTTTATATTGATGGAATGTTTCGTGGTAAATGAATTTGAAGTCATTGTATATGATTATGAACAAATGAAATTGGTTGTATCTGGGTGTTATGTTGCTTTGATTTGTGTTCGTTGTTTTTGACATGCTCTTAATTGATATTGATGAGATTTGATTGTGTATGGTTGGATTTGTGAATAAATGATTGATATGTTTTGATGTGAGAATTTGTTGAGTTTGTGTTGTGTGAAACTTTGAAAACCATTAAGTTAATGAGTATTAAGAATGGGGAATCTCTTAATGTCTCGTTTACTTAATGTGCGTTTGTTTTGTGAAAAATCGTTTAAGTTAACTGGGCGTTTAGAATGGGGAATCTCTTAATGTCTCGGTTACTTAATATTTTGTGTTTGAAAACTGTTTAAGTGTTAAGGAGGGGGATGTCTCGGTTACTTAATATTTGTTTTAAAGAAAAATCGTTTAAGTTAACTGGGCGTTAAGAATGGGGAATCTCTAATGTCTCGGTTACTTAAATATTTTGTTTTTGAAAACCGTTTAAGGTTACTGGACGTTAAGGAGGGGGAACCTCTTAATGTCTCGGTTACTTAATTATTTGTTTTTAAAGAAAAATCGTTTAAGTTAACTGGGCGTTAAGAAATGGG